>JAHLKD010000077.1:0-293588 GCA_025526935.1 Cladochytrium replicatum | reverse complement strand
AATCAACGAGCATCTCAAGATACAGTTGGAGTGAGCAACCAACTTATCGCCAGTGACAGTACACAGAACTTGCAAAGTTTCACCAGCAGTTTGGTCACATCCACTTACGGACGATCTTTCGAACGGCAGAGAAGCTCAACATCAAAATGCCCAAGGTTGAACCGGATGCATTCAATCTTGTCAACAAATCAATTATGCAGAATTGTTTGGTCTGTAGTCGCACGAAGCTGAAGCAGAAGCCGATTTATTCTACAATAAGTCGAGCTCCGAGGAAACTTTTCCGTCTGTTTTCCGATGTCGTACGTTTAATCTACGACGGACAGAAGAAGAATTGGCAGATCATTGTCGACGAACAACCTCGTTTCATCACAATCTACTTCCTGAATCGAAAGAGTGATGCAGTGGATAGTATGATTCGACATATCGCTGATGTGGAGAATCGAAATCACCCATTACACGTTGCTGAACTACGTTCCGATTCAGGAGAATTGATTACGAAACGGTTGATCCAATGGTGCAATACCAAGATTCCTCGCATCCACGTCCACCCAGCTCCTCCGTCAGTAGAGGAACTCGATGGTCTATCAGAGCGGAATATACAATCGATCAAGTATATGTCGGACGCGATGCTGCTACAAGCTGGACTACCACGAACACTTCAATTCGTGCAACTCTCCATCCTATACGCTGCAGTCGTCAAGAACGCTACTTTCCATTCAGCTGTGAATGCGATTCCGTACTGTACTTACCTTGACAAGCGGATAGATTTGGCAACTATCCACGTCTTTGGAACACTCGTTAGTTTGTGGATCTCACACGAACAAAGGTTGGCGCGCAGAATCCGAGACAAGTCTGAACTAGGTCTGTTTCTGTGATACAAGGGTGAAGACCTGAAGATCGTCATAGCACTCAATTTTCAACAAACACAATAAGCGAATACTTCCATGTTACGTTCCACGAGGGAGTTTTTGTTGGTTATAACCCTACCCCACAGTTACTCGACGATCTTACGGTACAATATCCACTGAAGGCTGGGACATATTTCGATGTTGATCAAATACCAACCGCGGATCAGGAGGTGCAAGAGACGACTGTTGAGTTTGTCTCAGACAATTTCCCGATTTCTACCGTTGCAGACGAAGAAATCGATGAGGATACGAACGACGACCCCATATATTACCGCTTAGAAGAAGCCGGTGACATGCATGTTGTTGAACATTTACATGGACTAGACGATGATGACCCAGACGATGCTGATTACGATCCAAATGCTGATTTATCGACCCCACAATCCATTACTGAAGAATCTCCGAATTTGTCTCCTGTATCTCCTGTCGAGGAATATGATGCACAACTCGAACGTGATCTTCAATTCATTGGAGAAGATGCCGATGAAGCGTATGCAGCAAGAAAACGAAAACGTCAAGCAAGTGCACATTTGTTGAATGCCAAAAGGAAACAAAATTCCTTATTTACCCGATCCGTTCCTAATATCGATGGGACCCTGAAGGCCGATTCCTCATATCCAACACAACCAATTGCGAATGGAAATTTACGGACTGCACCAAAGACTCTTGTGAGGCTTTATCACGATCCAATGAGGCTCCATTCTGGTTAGCGGCGATGAAGGAGGAAGTCACACAACTAGTCGGCAACAATACTTGGGCCGAAGCGTTTTTACCTGATGGACGGAATTTATTATCGGGCAAATGGGTTTTCACATATCAGCTTGACGAACATGGCAATATTACTCGAATCAAAGCACGTTGGGTTGTACGAGGATTTTCACAGATTGAAGGATTGGATTTCGATGAAACCTATTCTCCGGTTACGAAAACGTCCACGATCCGTTTTCTGATTGCATTAGCAGCATTAGTCGGCATGATAATATTCCAGTTTGATATCAAGGGTGCATATCTCAATGCGATACTGGAAGAAGAGAACTACGTCGAACTCACTCATGGTTTCGGACAAGTAGATTTCCGGAATCGACCCATCGTCTGCAGACTTTTCAAAAGTCTGTATGGTCTACACCAGGCAGCTCGAGAATGGTACAAAACTCTTTGGAAACAATATCTCAGTGTTGGTTTCGTGAGGAATATTGCAGACATCTGTCCTTTCTGGCGATACAATCCAACAAATATACCCGCAAACACACTACCGTTCATGTCGATGATATACTACATTTTTCCACAGATCCAAACACATATCATCGGTTTCAGACTGATTTGGAAACTTTGTTCACAGTAGGCAGTACTTCGAAGGCGAAATGGATTCTGAAAATGGAGTTATTGCAGACAACGGAAGGATATTTCCTTAGCAATGCATTGTACGTAAAGAAGATTCTCGAAGAAGCAAATTTATGGGGTACCAACATCAAACCGACCAAAACACCAATGTCGAAATCATATATCTTTGATGAGACCACACCAACACTGTCCGATGCCGAGGCAACACAATTTTGATCAATGTTAATGAAGATATCGTACGTGGCGACTAAGACACGACCGGATATTTCATACGCAGCCAATATTTTGGCACAACATCAGATTAATCCTCGACAGTCAGAATCAAAGGCTCTCTATCGATTACAACGATATTTGCTCGGTACTTGGGATTACGGTTTACACTATACACGGACTGGTATCACGTCTCCGATGCTGAGACCCGACGGTCTCTACACGTTTGATTCGGCTAACAACCCACAAGGTTATGCCGAGGCAGACTGGGCGGGCGATGCAGATAGATACTCAGGAACCGGTTACGTGGTAATGGTTGCTAGTGCAGCAATCAGTTGGCAGTTGATTCGACAACAGACTATTGCAGCCTCGTCGTCGGAAGCGGAACTGTTTGCGCTGAACAAACTATCGCCTGAGATGAAGTGGATGAAAAATCCTATGACGGGTATCGGAATTACGTCGTTCAATCTGCTCCGTTTATGGCAAGACAATCAATCCACCGAGTCTATCGCAAACAATCTGTTCAACAACAAACGGACTAAACACATGGACGTTCGCGAGAGATTTGTGAATCTCCAAGTTGAACAGAAACATCAGGAGTTACACCATCTGGATACTTCTGATATGATCGCGGACATCTTAACTAAACCTCTTGAAAGTAAATTATACCTTAAACACATGGGCTCGTTGGGGCTAGTCAGTCAGTCTTCACTTAATATACTATCTTGAACGACCGACTGGCGATGTCCATACAACTCACCTTTATTTCAATGGAATATCAACTTCAGCATTTACAGAAAGATATGATCGGTTGAGTGATACTCTCAGTTATACCTATCTAATGACTGAGGGAGTGTGTTAAGTATTTCGATTGATGGACTTGGCCAATCCAGTCATTGATAGTACAAAACACAAACGCCCCATATACAGAAATGTCACTCTTCACTGAGCAACATTTCTAACTATTGAACTAAAGCATATAGATGATGATCTATTACGAGTTTGGATACCTCCGGTTATTTCTTCATGGGTTATATTTATTGCAGCCAAGGTTTTGTAAACTGTCATACTTTTCTATCATCCACTTGTGGAAGTGAAGCCCGGATCAGATCAGAGCAAAGGTTTACATATGATTAACGCGTTCGTGGGAATCATGTGTGAGAACAATCCTGTTGATCTCACGCACAGCTTAGCATGATTATGCTTCGCTACGCCTGTGAGAAGAAGAGTCAAACCTTATCGCTGCGATCCAGATCTTCCGGAAGGAAAAGCCAAAACGAGTACACTTATTTAAGGAGCATGTGGCGATACGCACAAGGAGCATTCTCTCGCGCTAGCACTTGTGACTCGCAATCTTCTTTATTCATCTCTTAGCAACATTAACCCGTGAATTAACAACACAAAACGTGAGGATCCAGACCACAGCTTTGTTCAACATGTTACTCCTATGGCCCAACATGATTCAAATGTTGATGACGAGCATGATACCACCAACGACCCAGCGAAGACATCCTTTGTTGAGACGTAATATCCCCAATGTCAATGTAAATGAGAAAGCAAAATCGAGTACACCCGACATTCCTATACCTCAAGGACACTTGAGAAGTATTCCCAAAACAGTCCAGGAGGCTATGTCGCGACCTGATGAATGGCCATACTGGCTTGCAGCCATGTGTGAAGAAAATCAATCAACTTATCAATTTGGGAACATGGAACAAACACATCTTGCCAAATGGGAACAACCTTCTCACTGGCAAATGGGTTTATTCATACAAACTTGATGAAGATGGCAACATCATCCGATTCAAGGCACGATGGGTAGTTAGAGGGTTCTCCCAGATACAGGGAATGGATTTCGACAAAACCTATTCTCCTGTGGCAAAAACCACTACAATTCGATTACTAGTTGCTCTTGCTGCAATTGTCAAATTACACATCTATCAATTTGACATTACAGGAGCATATCTCAATGCATCACTTGAGGAAGATGTTTATGTTGAAATGCCTCATGGATTCACAGAGACTGACGAATCTGGCAATCCATTAGTTTGTAATCTTGTCAAAAGCTTATATGGTTTACATCAAGCTGCTAGAGAATGGTACAAATGCCTCTGGTCAAAATATGACGACATGGGATACATCTGTGATCTTTCTGATGCTTGTCATTTCTGGCAAATGAAATCATCTACTCACAGTTCCACTGTGAAAATACGTGAACACACTACTGTTCATGTAGATGATATTCTTCATTTCTCTCCAGACCCAAATGGCTACCAAGACTTCATGGATGGCTTGAATTGATCAAAACTACTCATGGTTATTTCATAACCAATGCTCAATATGCAAAGGAAATATTGCAGAGATTGAAATTGTGGGAATCGAATTTAAAACCAGCCAAAACACCTATTTCTTCTCACTACAAACATGACACAAGCTTGCCTATTTTATCCAAAAATGATGCAACTATTTTTCGCTTGGAACTCATGAAAATCTCGTACCTAGCTACAAAGACCAGACCTGATTTATCTTATGCTGTCAATGTCTTGGCACAACATCAGGTAGAACCACAAGTTTGCGAACAAAAGGCACTAGCTCGCCTGCATCGTTACTTATTGGGAACATGGGACTATGGTTTGCATTACACACGCAACAACATACCCACTCCCACCGTACACTCTGATGGTGTATATGAGTTTGCATCAAATGAACGCATCCCTACGGGATATGCTGATGCAGACTGGGCAAATGATCCTGCTCGCTATTCCAGGACAGGATATGTTGTAATGTTTGCCAATGCAGCTGTTTTCTGGCAGTCTACAAAGCAACAGGTTATAACTTGCTCTTCCACTGAAGCAGAGTTATATGCATTGAATGAATTATCACGTGAGATGAAGTGGATGAAAAACCTCATAGCAACCATTGGTATTTCATGCAAAAGTAAGCCCATGATCCTCTGGCAAGATAATACCTCTACACAGTCTATTGCCAATGACCTGCTTAATGATCACAGAACTAAACACATGGATGTTCGCGAAAAGTTTGTGAATCTTCAAATTGAGCAGAAGCAGCAGTAACTCAGAGATATTGGTACTGAGAACCAAATTGCTGATATTTTCACAAAACCCTTGACATTCAAATTATTTTCAAAATTCACACGCACTTGGTCTTACACTTCAATCTGATTTGACCCTTGTTGACTAATACATACATTACCAACAAACAGACGTGCGAATCAACGCTCATACCAATATCCTCATTGTCTCCCGCAGCTTTGACTGCGGGGGTGTGTTGATGCATGCAGGTATATGGAACTAGCTACTCCAGTCTTCATCCACTACCGACACTGAGGGGAAATAGCCTTACCAGAGACGTCTGGGACAAGTCCATGCGTAATCATACATTACATGAAAGAACTGGCATTTCTAACTATTGGTTATGAAGACATCCTCCTTTACTCATTGGAATCTAGTAGAGTTCTGAGAGTGATCACGCGTTTGAGAAAGAATGTGATGCTAATCACTTTGCTGCTGACAGTTATATCATACTCGAGTACATCTCGTATGATATTAATGCAAGGTACTACATATTTATTTCTCATAGAGAACATGTCATAGACAAGATTATAGCTAATCTTCATGCTCACAATGGTTATTGTGAACGATCACTGGGATCTATATCCCTCTATTCGAGAGAATAATGTTTATATTAGATATTCCGATAAATCTATAGTCACAGGTTAATTTTAAAAGCCAAAACGACAGTATATTTGAATTGTATGCACAATTCAAAGAGCCTGTGGCGATATGAGATTTTGGGTGGCTGTGGCGCAAGAGCGTGATTGGAGAAACACAAAACTCTGCACATAAACAGATCAACTTGAGGACTATCTCTAGCACAAGTCCCAGATCAGCAGCACTAAAACTGATCAAATCATATCGCCCTCAAACCAAACTTCGACAGGCCCAAGTATTGTTGCCGACTAATTGTGTGACTTCCTCCTTCATCGCCGCTAACCAGAATGGAGCCTCATTGGATCGTGATAAAGCCTCACGAAGAGTCTTTGGTGCAGTCCGTAAATTTCCATTCGCAATTGGTTGTGTTAGATATGAGGAATCGGCCTTCAGGGTCCAATCGATATTAGGAACAGATCGGGTAAACAAGGAATTACGTTCCCTTTTGGCATTCGACAAAGTTGCACTTGCTTGACGTTTTCGTTTTCTTGCTGCATACGCTTCATCGGCATCTTCTCCAATGAATTGAAGATCACGTTCGAGTTGTGCATCATATTCCTCGACAGGAGATACGGAAGGCAAATTCGGAGATGATTCTTCAGTAATGGATTGTGGGCATTTGGATCGTAATCAGCATCGTCTGTGTCATCATAGTCTAGTCCATGTAAATGTTCAACAACATGCATGTCACCGGCTTCTTCTAAGCGGTAATATATGGGGTCGTCGTTCATATCCTCATCGATTTCTTCGTCTGCAACGGTAGAAATCGGGAAATTGTCTGAGACAAACTCAACAGTCGTCTCTTGCACCCCCTGATCCCCGGTTGGTATTTGATCAACATCGAAATATGTCCCGGCCTTCAGTGGATATTGTACCGTAAGATCGTCGAGTAACTGTCGGGTAGGATTATAACCAACAAAAACTCCCTCGTGGAACGTAACATGGAAGTATTCGCCTATTGTGTTTGTCCGAAAATTGAGTGCTATGACGATCTTCAGGTCTTCACCCTTGTATCCGAGAAACAGACCTAGTTCAGACGTGTCTCGGATTCTGCGCGCCAACCTTTGTTTGTGTGAGATCCACAAACTAACGAGTGTTCCAAAGGCGTGGATAGTTGCCAAATCTATCCGCTTGTCAAGGTAAGTACAGTACGGAATCGCATTCACAGCTGAATGGAAAGTAGCGTTCTTGACGACTGCAGCGTATAGGATGGAGAGTTGCACGAATTGAAGTGTTCGTGGTAGTCCAGCTTGTAGCAGCATCGCGTCCGACATATACTTGATCGATTGTATATTCCGCTCTGATAGACCATCGAGTTCCTCTACTGACGGAGGAGCTGGGTGGACGTGGATGCGAGGAATCTTGGTATTGCACCATTGGATCAACCGTTTCGTAATCAATTCTCCTGAATCGGAACGTAGTTCAGCAACGTGTAATGGGTGATTGCGATTTTCCACATCAGCGATATGTCGAATCATACTATCCACTGCATCACTCTTTCGACTCAGGAAGTAGATTGTGATGAAACGAGGTTGTTCGTCGACAATGACCTGCCAATATCTCTTCTTCTGTCCGTCGTAGATTAAACGTACGACATCGGAAAACAGACGGAAAAGTTTCCTCGGAGCTCGACTTATTGTAGAATAAATCAGCTTCTGCTTCAGCTTCGTGCGACTACAGACCAAACAATTCTGCATAATTGATTTGTTGACAAGATTGAATGCATCCGGTTCAACCTTGGGCATTTTGATGTTGAGCTTCTCTGCCGTTCGAAAGATCGTCCGTAAGTGGATGTGACCAAACTGCTGGTGTGTAACTTTGCAAGTTCGTGTACTGTCACTGGCGATAAGTTGGTGCTCACTCCAACTGTATCTTGAGATGCTAATTGACATTCATCATCATTCGTTTGACGAATGCTGTTGTCTGACATTACATCGAGACCCATCGCGTGAGAAGATCGTACACCGGATGTAAAGTCCATCGACTGATCGAGACCTTCTGCGGATACCGCTACTGCTTTAGCTCATTGAGCAATCACATGCCGCGGTTGGTGAGTTCCGACGGTACTAGCATCAGCATAGAGATAGTACAATTCTCTTTCCCGTCGCCCAATAATAACGTGTTCATCCGTATCACCATGCGTGAGGATAACCTTGTCTTTGGTGAAACTCACAATGTCCCCGGAGTCTCCAATGATACTACACACTGATGCAAGTGTGTCTTCGAGATCAGGAACATAAAGTGCGTTGTGTATTATCTTAATTCGCCCATTGGGTAAAACTACAGATACATCTCCAAAACCACAAACTGGAATTGTATGACTATCCGCTAGTGTTGAACAAAGCTGTGGTCTGGATCCTCAGGTTGTGTGTGTTGCTAATTCACGGGTTAATGTTTCTAAGAGATGAATAAAGAAGATTGCGAGTCACAAGTACTAGCGCAAGAGAATGCTCCTTGTGTGTATCGCCACAGGCTCCTTAAATAAGTGTACTGTCGTTTTGGCTTTTCCTTCCGGAAGATCTGGATCGAAGCGATAAGGTTTGACTCTTCTTCTCACAGGCGTAGCGAAGCATAATCATGCTAAGCTGTGCGTGAGATCTAGCTCTCCTCAACAGGATTGTTCTCACACATGATTCCCACGAACGCGTTAATCATATGTAAACCTTTGCTGTGATCTGATCCGGGCTTCACTTCTACAAGTGGATGATAGAAAAGTAATGACAGTTTACTATACCTATGGCTGCAATAAATATAACCCATGAAGAAATAACCTGGAGGTATCCAAACTCGTAATAGATCATCATCTATATGCTTTAGTTCAATAGTTAGAAATGTTGCTCAGTGAAGAGTGACATTTCTGTATATCGGGCGTTTGTGTTTTTGTACTATCAATGACTGGATTGGCCAAGTCCATCAATCGAAATACTTAACACACCCCCTCAGTCATTAGATAGGTACAACCGAGAGTATCACTCAACCGATCATAACTTTCTGTAAATGCTGAAGTTGATATTCTATTGAAATAAAGGTGAGTTGTATGGACATCGCCAGCCGGTCGTTCAAGATAGTATATTAAGTGAAGACTGACTGACTAGCCCCTAACGAGCCCCTGTGTTTAAGGTATAATTTACTTCCAAGAGGTTTAGTTAAGATGTCCGCGATCATATCAGAAGTATCCATATGGTGTAACTCCTGATGTTTCTGTTCAACTTGGAGATTCACAAATCTCTCGCGAACGTCCATGTGTTTGGTCCGTTTGTTGTTGAACAGATTGCTTGCGATAGACTCGGTGGATTGATTGTCTTGCCATAAACGGAGCGGATTGAACGACGTAATTCCGATACCCGTCATAAGATTTTTCATCCACTTCATCTCACGCGATAGTTCGTTCAGCGCATACAGTTCGGCTTCCGACGACGAGGCTGCAATAGTCTGTTGTCGAATCGACTGCCAACTGATTGCCGCATTAGCGAACATTACCACGTAACCGGTTCGTGAGTATCTATCTGCATCGCCCGCCCAGTCTGCATCGGCATAACCTTGTGGGTTGTTAGCCGAATCAAACATGTAGAGACCGTCGGGTCTTAGCATCGGAGACGTGATACCAGTCCGTGTATAGTGTAAACCGTAATCCCAAGTACCGAGTAAATATCGTTGTAATCGATAGAGAGCCTTTGATTCTGACTGTCGAGGATCAATCTGATGTTGTGCCAAAATATTGACTGCGTATGAAATATCCGGTCGTGTCTTAGTCGCCACGTACGATATCTTCATTAACATTGATCGAAATTGTGTTGCCTCGGCATCGGACAGTGTTGGTGTGGTCTCATCAAAGATATATGATTTTGACATCGGTGTTTTGGTCGGTTTGATGTTGGTACCCCATAAATTCGCTTCTTCGAGAATCTTCTTTACGTAACAATGCATTACTAAGGAAATATCCTTCCGTTGTCTGCAATAACTCCATTTTCAGAATCCATTTCGCCTTCGAAGTACTGCCTACTGTGAACGAAGTTTCCAAATCGGTCTGAAACCGATGATATGCGTTTGGATCTGTGGAAAAATGTAGTATATCATCGACATGAACGGTAGTGTGTTCGCGGGTATTATTTGTTGGATTGTATCGCCAGAAATGACAGATGTCTGCAATATTCCGCACGAAACCAACACTGAGATATTGTTTCCAAAGAGTTTTGTACCATTCTCGAGCTGCCTGGTGTAGACCGTACAGACTTTTGATAAGTCTGCAGACGATGGGTCGATTCTGGAAATCTACTCGTCCGAAACCATGAGGGAGTTCGACGTAGTTCTCTTCTTCCAGTATCGCATTGAGATATGCACCCTTGATATCAAACTGGAATATGATCATGCCGACTAATGCTGCTAATGCAATCAGAAAACGGATCGTGGACGTTTTCGTAACTGGAGAATAGGTTTCATCGAAATCCAATCCTTCAATTTGTGAAAATCCTCGTACGACCCAACGTGCTTTGAATCGAGTAATATTGCCATGTTCGTCAAGCTTATATGTGAAAACCCATTTGCCCGATAATAAATTCCGTCCATCAGGTAAAAACGTTTCGGCCCAAGTATTGTTGCCGACTAGTTGTGTGAACTTCCTCCTTCATCGCCGCTAACCAGAATGGAGCCTCATCGGATCGTGATAAAGCCTCACGAAGAGTCTTTGGTGCAGTCCGTATATTTCCATTCGCAATTGGTTGTGTTGGATATGAGGAATCGGCCTTCAGGGTCCAATCGATATTAGGAACGGACCGGGTAAACAAGGAATTTTGTTTCCTTTTGGCGTTCGACAAATTTGCACTTGCTTGACGTTTTCGTTTTCTTGCTGCATACGCTTCGTCGACATCTTCTCCAATGAATTGAAGATCACTTTCGAGTTGTGCATCATATTCCTCTACAGGAGATACGGAAGACAAATTCGGAGATTCTTCAGTAATGGATTGTGGAGTCGATAAATCAGCATTTGGATCATAATCAGCATCGTCTGGGTCATCATCGTCTAGTCCATGTAAATGTTCAACAACATGCATGTCACCGGCTTCTTCTAAGCGGTAATATATGGGGTCGTCGTTTATATCCTCATCGATTTCTTCGTCTGCAACGGTAGAAATCGGGAAATTGTCTGAGACAAACTCAACAGTCGTCTCTTGCACCCCCTGATCCCCGGTTGGTATTTGATCAACATCGAAATATGTCCCGGCCTTCAGTGGATATTGTACCGTAAGATCGTCGAGTAACTGTCGGGTAGGATTATAACCAACAAAAACTCCCTCGTGGAACGTAACATGGAAGTATTCGCCTATTGTGTTTGTCCGAAAATTGAGTGCTATGACGATCTTCAGGTCTTCACCCTTGTATCCGAGAAACAGACCTAGTTCAGACTTGTCTCGGATTCTGCGCGCCAACCTTTGTTCGTGTGAGATCCACAAACTAACGAGTGTTCCAAAGGCGTGGATAGTTGCCAAATCTATCCGCTTGTCAAGGTAAGCACAGTACGGAATCGCATTCACAGCTGAATGGAAAGTAGCGTTCTTGACGACCGCAGCGTATAGGATGGAGAGTTGCACGAATTGAAGTGTTCGTGGTAGTCCAGCTTGTAGCAGCATCGCGTCCGACATATACTTGATCGATTGTATATTCCGCTCCTTTACTGACGGAGGAGCTGGGTGGACGCGGATGCGAGGAATCTTGGTATTGCACCATTGGATCAACCGTTTAGTAATCAATTCTCCTGAATCGGAACGTAGTTCAGCAACGTGTAATGGGTGATTGCGATTTTCCACATCAGCGATATGTCGAATCATACTATCCACCGCATCACTCTTTCGATTCAGGAAGTAGATAGTGATGAAACGAGGTTGTTCGTCGACAATGATCTGCCAATATCTCTTCTTCTGTCCGTCGTAGATTAAACGTACGCCATCGGAAAACAGACGGAAAAGTTTCCTCGGAGCTCGACTTATTGTAGAATAAATCGGCTTCTGCTTCAGCTTCGTGCGACTACAGACCAAACAATTCTGCATAATTGATTTGTTGACAAGATTGAATGCATCCGGTTCAATCTTGGGCATTTTGATGTTGAGCTTCTCTGCCGTTCGAAAGATCGTCCGTAAGTGGATGTGACCAAACTGCTGGTGTAACTTTGCAAGTTCGTGTACTGTCACTGGCGATAAGTTGGTGCTCACTCCAACTGTATCTTGAGATGCTCGTTGACATTCATCATCGTTCGTTTGACGAATGTTGTTGTCTGACATTACATCGAGACCCATCGCGTGAGAAGATCGTACACCGGACGTAAAGTCCATCGACTGATCGAGACCTTCTGCGGATACCGCTACTGCTTTAGCTTGTTGAGCAATCGCATGCCGCGGTTGGTGAGTTCCGACGGTACTAACATCAGCATAGAGATAGTACAAATCTCTTTCCCGTCGCCCAATAATAACGTGTTCATCCGTATCACCATGCGTGAGGATAACCTTGTCTTTGGTGAAACTCACAATGTCCCCGGAGTCTCCAATGATACTACACACTGATGCAAGTGTGTCTTCGAGATCAGGAACATAAAGTGCGTTGTGTATTATCTTAATTCGCCCATTGGGTAAAACTACAGATACATCTCCAAAACCACAAACTGGAATTGTATGACTATCCGCTAGTTCCACCACGTCCTCGTCATTCGTATACGTCAGCGAACCAAAGGCATGACGATTAGGTGTCATCCAAACAGTTGCGCCTGTATCAAGCAAACCCACACGATCCTTTGCTTGAACATGTACACGGACAACCTTCTGTGCCGAGTGTGCGTTCACTATCGAAAACATATTTCCGATGTATGTGTCAGCATCTTTATCAACAGAAGTAGGTTGGGTAAGGTCAAAGATTACCTTCTTGGTCAGCACCGGTTTGGCGGTAGATTCGTCCTCCGACGAATCATCACCTGCATCGCCACGGCTGGCAATGAATGCACGAAAATCCGTGTCTAAACAAAGACTCTTTGCAGTGAGATAGCGTTTACACGCCGACTGCTTGTGTCCTCGTTTGCCACAGAAATTGCATGTGAGATCTGTCTTCTTTGCAGAAGAAGATGTGGACGACCTGGAGTCCTGCGACTGCCTGGTCCGAGTGGAACTGCTACTCCCACCGCTACTGCCTGAGCCACCCGAGGCACCCTGCTTACGGCATTGAGCATTGGTGTGAGATGAGTTCGGATGCAAGGTACAAATATCCTCCGACTTCGCAACCTTGGCTTTCGCTTTCGCCTTCGCTTTCTTCGCCTTTGCCTTCATGGCCTTCTTTGTCCCATTCGGCCCACCGGCATCCATGGTGACGTTGAGTTGGACCAATTGGTTGAGGTCGGTCAAGATATTTGACACTGTTTCGAAGTAATGCGTTGGCTTTTGGTGGAATGGTCGCGGAGCATTCGGATTTGCAGCATCAATTGGATCTTGTATTAACGCCGGTTCCCATTCGGCATACGCAGAAGTGATCATTTTTCCGAGAAAAGGTACGAGGGTCCGTAGTTCAATTGTCTGCATCGTGATTTTTGCGACTAACCGGTTTAGTAGATCCTTGATTACGAGTTCGTCCGGTAAAGAGTTCAGTTTGAGTTCGAATAACTCAGTGAGGTCGGTCACAAACTGCTGAACGCTTTCTGCCGACTGACCGTTCGTACATTTCAGATCTACTAGCCGTTGCTCCCACATAGACGATTCGATCGGAGCTTGACCGCCAGCACTGAAAATTCGGCGAAGTCCATCGACTTTGCCTTTTGCTGACGCATAAGCTCTGACTCGATTCATGTCGCGTTTTGGGAAACATTCGCATAGAATTCCAACTGCGACGTTATTGTCCGCTTGTTGTGCACGGTAATCTTGCATCTCAGCACGATATTGCGTACGTAAGTGACTGTTGTGTGTGACGATCGCCAAATGTTCACGTAGTTCTGCTTCCCATTGTGCTCGTGCTTCGTTAGCAGCTCCGCCAGCAGCTCCGGCGATGACTATCGGACGCTGTGGGCAATTTCCTTCCGCCTCGTAATTCGGACTATCAGGAAGAGCCATTGGTTCTTGGAGAAGCATAGTGCCAGCGCCGCCACGTAAGTTTGCGTAAGTCTGCACTTGTTCCATGTACAGATCGAAATCCTGCAGCATTTTACCGGTGAATGGCTTCGGCCGCGAAGATGTGGTGTCATTCGATCCTGAACCCATCTTGTCGTTGTTGTCCAAAGAAATGTGTTAAGCAACGATTCGTAACTATTGTGTTGAACAAAGCTGTGGTCTGGATCCTCAGGTTGTGTGTGTTGCTAATTCACGGGTTAATGTTTCTAAGAGATGAATAAAGAAGATTGCGAGTCACAAGTACTAGCGCAAGAGAATGCTCCTTGTGTGTATCGCCACAGGCTCCTTAAATAAGTGTACTGTCGTTTTGGCTTTTCCTTCCGGAAGATCTGGATCGAAGCGATAAGGTTTGACTCTTCTTCTCACAGGCGTAGCGAAGCATAATCATGCTAAGCTGTGCGTGAGATCTAGCTCTCCTCAACAGGATTGTTCTCACACATGATTCCCACGAACGCGTTAATCATATGTAAACCTTTGCTGTGATCTGATCCGGGCTTCACTTCTACAAGTGGATGATAGAAAAGTAATGACAGTTTACTATACCTATGGCTGCAATAAATATAACCCATGAAGAAATAACCGGAGGTATCCAAACTCGTAATAGATCATCATCTATATGCTTTAGTTCAATAGTTAGAAATGTTGCTCAGTGAAGAGTGACATTTCTGTATATCGGGCGTTTGTGTTTTTGTACTATCAATGACTGGATTGGCCAAGTCCATCAATCGAAATACTTAACAGCTAGTTCCACCACGTCCTCGTCATTCATATACGTCAGCGAACTAAAGGCATGACGATTAGGTGTCATCCAAACAGTTGCGCCTGTATCAAGCAAACCCACACGATCCTTTGCTTGAACATGTACACGGACAACCTTCTGTGCCGAGTGTGCGTTCACTATCGAAAACATATTTCCGATGTATGTGTCAGCATCTTCATCAACAGAAGTAGGTTGGGTAAGGTCAAAGATTACCTTCTTGGTCAACACCAGTTTGGCGGTGGACTCGTCCTCCGACGAATCATCACCTGCATCGCCACGGCTGGCAATGAATGCACGAAAATCCGTGTCAAAACAAAGACTCTTTGCAGTGAGATAGCGTTTACATGCCGACTGCTTGTGTCCTCGTTTGCCACAGAAGTTGCATGTGAGATCTGTCTTCTTTGCAGAAGAAGATGTGGACAACCTGGAGTCCTGCGACTGCCTGGTCCGAGCGGAACTGCTACTCCCACCGCTACTGCTTGAGCCACCCGAGGCATCCTGCTTACGGCATTGAGCATTGGTGTGAGATGAGTTCGGATGCAAGGTACAAATATCCTCCGACTTCGCAACCTTGGCTTTCGCTTTCGCCTTCGCTTTCTTCGCCTTTGCCTTCATGGCCTTCTTTGTCCCATTCGGCCCACCGGCATCCATGGTGACGTTGAGTTGGACCAATTGGTTGAGGTCGGTCAAGATATTTGACACTGTTTCGAAGTAATGCGTTGGCTTTTGGTGGAATGGTCGCGGAGCATTCGGATTTGCAGCATCAATTGGATCTTGTATTAACGCCGGTTCCCATTCGGCATACGCAGAAGTGATCATTTTTCCGAGAAAAGGTACGAGGGTCCGTAGTTCAATTGTCTGCATCGTGATTTTTGCGACTAACCGGTTTAGTAGATCCTTGATTACGAGTTCGTCCGGTAAAGAGTTCAGTTTGAGTTCGAATAACTCAGTGAGGTCGGTCACAAACTGCTGAACGCTTTCTGCCGACTGACCGTTCGTACATTTCAGATCTACTAGCCGTTGCTCCCACATAGACGATTCGATCGGAGCTTGACCGCCAGCACTGAAAATTCGGCGAAGTCCATCGACTTTGCCTTTTGCTGACGCATAAGCTCTGACTCGATTCATGTCGCGTTTTGGGAAACATTCGCATAGAATTCCAACTGCGACGTTATTGTCCGCTTGTTGTGCACGGTAATCTTGCATCTCAGCACGATATTGCGTACGTAAGTGACTGTTGTGTGTGACGATCGCCAAATGTTCACGTAGTTCTGCTTCCCATTGTGCTCGTGCTTCGTTAGCAGCTCCGCCAGCAGCTCCGGCGATGACTATCGGACGCTGTGGGCAATTTCCTTCCGCCTCGTAATTCGGACTATCAGGAAGAGCCATTGGTTCTTGGAGAAGCATAGTGCCAGCGCCGCCACGTAAGTTTGCGTAAGTCTGCACTTGTTCCATGTACAGATCGAAATCCTGCAGCGTTTTACCGGTGAATGGCTTCGGCCGCGAAGATGTGGTGTCATTCGATCCTGAACCCATCTTGTCGTTGTTGTCCAAAGAACCAAAGAAATGTGTTAAGCAACGATTCGTAACTATTGTGTTGAACAAAGCTGTGGTCTGGATCCTCAGGTTGTGTGTGTTGCTAATTCACGGGTTAATGTTTCTAAGAGATGAATAAAGAAGATTGCGAGTCACAAGTACTAGCGCAAGAGAATGCTCCTTGTGTGTATCGCCACAGGCTCCTTAAATAAGTGTACTGTCGTTTTGGCTTTTCCTTCCGGAAGATCTGGATCGAAGCGATAAGGTTTGACTCTTCTTCTCACAGGCGTAGCGAAGCATAATCATGCTAAGCTGTGCGTGAGATCTAGCTCTCCTCAACAGGATTGTTCTCACACATGATTCCCACGAACGCGTTAATCATATGTAAACCTTTGCTGTGATCTGATCCGGGCTTCACTTCTACAAGTGGATGATAGAAAAGTAATGACAGTTTACTATACCTATGGCTGCAATAAATATAACCCATGAAGAAATAACCGGAGGTATCCAAACTCGTAATAGATCATCATCTATATGCTTTAGTTCAATAGTTAGAAATGTTGCTCAGTGAAGAGTGACATTTCTGTATATCGGGCGTTTGTGTTTTTGTACTATCAATGACTGGATTGGCCAAGTCCATCAATCGAAATACTTAACAGCTAGTTCCACCACGTCCTCGTCATTCATATACGTCAGCGAACTAAAGGCATGACGATTAGGTGTCATCCAAACAGTTGCGCCTGTATCAAGCAAACCCACACGATCCTTTGCTTGAACATGTACACGGACAACCTTCTGTGCCGAGTGTGCGTTCACTATCGAAAACATATTTCCGATGTATGTGTCAGCATCTTCATCAACAGAAGTAGGTTGGGTAAGGTCAAAGATTACCTTCTTGGTCAACACCAGTTTGGCGGTGGACTCGTCCTCCGACGAATCATCACCTGCATCGCCACGGCTGGCAATGAATGCACGAAAATCCGTGTCAAAACAAAGACTCTTTGCAGTGAGATAGCGTTTACATGCCGACTGCTTGTGTCCTCGTTTGCCACAGAAGTTGCATGTGAGATCTGTCTTCTTTGCAGAAGAAGATGTGGACAACCTGGAGTCCTGCGACTGCCTGGTCCGAGCGGAACTGCTACTCCCACCGCTACTGCTTGAGCCACCCGAGGCATCCTGCTTACGGCATTGAGCATTGGTGTGAGATGAGTTCGGATGCAAGGTACAAATATCCTCCGACTTCGCAACCTTGGCTTTCGCTTTCGCCTTCGCTTTCTTCGCCTTTGCCTTCATGGCCTTCTTTGTCCCATTAGGCCCACCGGCATCCATGGTGACGTTGAGTTGGACCAATTGGTTGAGGTCGGTCAAGATATTTGACACTGTTTCGAAGTAATGCGTTGGCTTTTGGTGGAATGGTCGCGGAGCATTCGGATTTGCAGCATCAATTGGATCTTGTATTAACGCCGGTTCCCATTCGGCATACGCAGAAGTGATCATTTTTCCGAGAAAAGGTACGAGGGTCCGTAGTTCAATTGTCTGCATCGTGATTTTTGCGACTAACCGGTTTAGTAGATCCTTGATTACGAGTTCGTCCGGTAAAGAGTTCAGTTTGAGTTCGAACAACTCAGTGAGGTCGGTCACAAACTGCTGAACGCTTTCTGCCGACTGACCGTTCGTACATTTCAGATCTACCAGCCGTTGCTCCCACATAGACGATTCGATCGGAGCTTGACCGCCAGCACTGAAAATTCGGCGAAGTCCATCGACTTTGCCTTTTGCTGACGCATAAGCTCTGACTCGATTCATGTCGCGTTTTGGGAAACATTTGCATAGAATTCCAACTGCGACGTTATTGTCGGCTTGTTGTGCACGGTAATCTTGCATCTCAGCACGATATTGCGTACGTAAGCGACTATTGTGTGTGACAATCGCCAAATGTTCACGTAGATCTGCTTCCCATTGTGCTCGTGCTTCGTTAGCAGCTCCGCCAGCAGCTCCGGCGATGACTATCGGACGCTGTGGGCGATTTCCTTCCGCTTCGTAATTCGGACTATCAGGAAGAGCCATTGGTTCTTGGAGAAGCATAGTGCCAGCGCCGCCACGTAAGTTTGCGTAAGTCTGCACTTGTTCCATGTACAGATCGAAATCCTGCAGCGTTTTACCAGTGAATGGCTTCGGCCGCGAAGATGTGGCGTCATTCGATCCTGAACCCATCTTGTCGTTGTTGTCCGAAGAAATGTGTTAAGCAACGATTCGTAACTATTGTGTTGAACAAAGCTGTTGTCTGGATCCTCAGGTTATGTGTGTTGCTAATTCACGGGTTAATGTTTCTAAGAGATGAATAAAGAAGATTGCGAGTCACAAGTACTAGCGCAAGAGAATGCTCCTTGTGTGTATCGCCACAGGCTCCTTAAATAAGTGTACTGTCGTTTTGGCTTTTCCTTCCGGAAGATCTGGATCGAAGCAATAAGGTTTGACTCTTCTTCTCACAGGCGTAGCAAAGCATAATCATGCTAAGCTGTGCGTGAGATCTAGCTCTCCTCAACAGGATTGTTCTCACACATGATTCCCACGAACGCGTTAATCATATGTAAACCTTTGCTGTGATCTGATCCGGGCTTCACTTCTACAAGTGGATGATAGAAAAGTAATGACAGTTTACTATACCTATGGCCGCAATAAATATAACCCATGAAGAAATACCCGGAGGTATCCAAACTCGTAATAGATCATCATCTATATGCTTTAGTTCAATAGTTAGAAATGTTGCTCAGTGAAGAGTGACATTTCTGTATATCGGGCGTTTGTGTTTTTGTACTATCAATGACTGGATTGGCCAAGTCCATCAATCGAAATACTTAACAGTTATAACCTGTTGCTTTGTAGACTGCCAGCAAACAGCTGCATTGGCAAACATTACAACATATCCTGTCCTGGAATAGCGAGCAGGATCATTTGCCCAGTCTGCATCAGCATATCCCATAGGGATGTGTTCATTTGATGCAAACTCATATACACCATCAGAGTGTACGGTGGGAGTGGGTATGTTGTTGCGTGTGTAATGCAAACCATAGTCCCATGTTCCCAATAAGTAACGATGCAGGCGAGCTAGTGCCTTTTGTTCGCAAACTCGTGGTTCAACCTGATGTTGTGCCAAGACATTGACAGCATAAGATAAATCAGGTCTGGTCTTTGTAGCTAGGTATGAGATTTTCATGAGTTCCGAGCGAAAAATAGTTGCATCATTTTGGATAAAATAGGCAAGCTTGTTTCATGTTTGTAGTGAGAAGAAATAGGTGTTTTGGCTGGTTTAAGATTGGATTCCCATAATTTCAATCTCTGCAATATTTCCTTTGCACATTGAGCATTGGTTATGAAATAGCCGTGAGTAGTTTTGATCAATTGCATTTTCAGAATCCATTTGGCTGTAGAGTGACTTCCGACCTTGAATGAGGAATTCAAGCCATCCATGAAGTCTTGGTAGCCATTTGGGTCTGGAGAGAAATGAAGAATATCATCTACATGAACTTTGCACATTGAGCATTGGTTATGAAATAGCCGTGAGTAGTTTTGATCAATTGCATTTTCAGAATCCATTTGGCTGTAGAGTGACTTCCGACCTTGAATGAGGAATTCAAGCCATCCATGAAGTCTTGGTAGCCATTTGGGTCTGGAGAGAAATGAAGAATATCATCTACATGAACAGTAGTGTGTTCACGTATCTTCACAGTGGAACTGTGAGTAGATGGTTTCATTTGCCAGAAATGACAAGCATCTGAAAGATCACGGATGTATCCCATGTCTTCATATTTTGACCAGAGGCATTTGTACCATTCTCTAGCAGCTTGATTTAAACCATATAAGCTTTTGACAAGATTACAAACTAATGGATTGCCAGATTCGTCAGTCTCTGTAAATCCATGAGGCATTTCAACATAAACATCTTCCTCAAGTGAGGCATTGAGATATGCTCCTGTAATGTCAAATTGATAGATGTGTAATTTGACAATTGCAGCAAGAGCAACTAGTAATCGAATTGTAGTGGTTTTTGCCACAGGAGAATAGGTTTTGTCGAAATCCATTCCCTGTATCTGGGAGAACCCTCTAACTACCCATCGTGCCTTGAATCGGATGATGTTGCCGTCTTCATCAAGTTTGTATGAACAAACCCATTTGCCAGTGAGAAGGTTGTTCCCATTTGGCAAGATGCGTTTGTTCCATGTTCCCAAATTGATAAGTTGTTGATTTTCTTCACACATGGCGGCAAGCCAGTATGGCCATTCATCAGGTCGCGACATAGCTTCCTGGACTGTTTTGGGAATACTTCTCAAGTGTCCTTGAGGTATAGGAACGTCAGGTGTACTCGATTTTGCTTTCTCATTTACATTGACATTGGGGATATTACGTCTCAACAAGGGATGTCTTCGCTGGGGATGAAATCTGTTTGTTGGAGTAACCATAGGTTGTTTGCCTTTAAGTTTGCGACGTTTGGCTTTGTGTGCAATAAATCCATAATTGTTGTCATCATCTTCACCAATCCATTGTAAATCTTCCAAATCACTTTGGGAATCATCTTCATTTTGTTCTTGTACGTGTTGTACAGAAAGTGGTACATAAGTGTCATCGTTCATGTTTAACGAATGGTTATAGTCGTTGGTGGTATCGTGCTCGTCGTCAACATTTGAATCATGTTGGGACATAGGAGTAAGATGCATTTGTGAGATATCCATTCGATGATAAAATCGTTGGTTGGGATCCAACTCCTCATCAGATGAGGTGTTAGCACTATCATCAGAATCTGAGTCTGTAGTTTTGTCATTATCGCTATTCATATCAGGTAAATTTGAAATATCAAAATGTTAACCCTGAGGAATAGGATAGTGTTTGGTGAGGTCATTTAAAGTTTGTGATGTTGGGTTTAAGCCAACAAATACTCCCTCATGAAAAGTAAAATGAAAATATTCGCTTATGCGTTTGGTATTAAGATTCAAAGCATGAATGATTTTCATATCTTCACCCTTATAACCCAGAAATAGTCCTAGCTCTGACTTCTCTGATACTTTGCGACTAGACCTTTGTTCTGGAGAGATCCAGAGACTAACCAGGCTACCAAAGGTGTGAATGATTGCCGGATCAATCAGCTTGTCAAAGTAAACAGTATGTGGTACATTCTTAGTTCTAGAATGGTAAACACAATTTTTGACAGTCGCAGCATAAAGGATGGCAAATTTGATGAACTGTAAAGTATGTGGAAGACCAGCTGTTTTCAGCATAGACTTGTACATCTCTTTCATTGAACGGACATTCCGTTCAGCAAGACCATTTAGCTCTTTGACTGATGCAGGTGAAGGATGGGCATGTATGCATGGTACCTTGTTACTGCACCAAGTCAAGAATTGGTTTGACAATAGTTCTCCAGAATCGGATCTCACTTCTTAGACGTGAAGTGGCAGAAATCTATTTTCAACATCTGCGATGTGTCTTAGCATACTATCAGAGGCTTCGCTCTTTCGTTGCAAGAAGTAGATTGTGATGTGAGAACTGTATTCATCTACGATAATCTGCCAGTGACCTATTGTTTTGCCATTTCGGACAATCGGTACTGCATCAGTATGTAGGCGATATAATTTCCTCAGTGCTGGACTTAGCGTTGAGTAAATTGGAGTTTGTACAGCCTTAGTCTGATTGCAAATTATGCAGTTCTGTAAAATAGACGAGTTAACAAAATCAAGTGCATCACTCCTGACTTTGGGCAGTTTCTTTCCCAGAGAATGTAAAGTTTGCAGGATTTTCCGCAAATGTATGTGACCAAATTGCTGGTGTAATCTAGCTAATTTGTTGATGGTCACAGCTGAAACGTTGTTTACTCCATTATCAGCCATTGTTTGGGAGTATAGACTTAATGCTGCAGATGAAGCTCCGCCTAAAACTTCACCCTCGTAATTTCTAGTTTTGTTAGAATCTTTTGGGAAAACATTGTTGTCCTTCACTGTGTCAAACCTTACACCAGACGTGGTTGTCTGCTGCTCTTGGGCAGTGTTTGTAGTGGTACCAGGTAAAACATTCTGTTTGCCAACAGAGAGTGCAGAATTAGAAAGATTCGTCAAAATAGCTGCACCTATTTTGGAAGAGTGTTTAAGTAATGGATTAGTAGTATCCAAACTCCCATGGAGATAATATAAACCTCCACCTCTTAAACCAATGGTAACACATTGTTCAGTTCCTTTGTTTGACAAATAGACTTTGTCTTTGGTGAAACTGACTATATCACCTTCATCCCCGATGATGCTATAGACAGATATAAGTGTATCCTCTAAATCGGGAACAAAAAGTGCATTTTGAATGTGTTTTATTGAACCATTTGACAAAACAAGTGCAATATCTCCATAGCCTTTAATAGGAATGGGATGATTGTCTGCCAAGTAAACATCTCCTGCATCATTAACGTAAAATAAATTCTTGAATGCATGTCTGTCTGGAGTCATCCAAGCAGTAGCACCAGAGTCAATCAAACCGAGAGGTTTGGCATTTACGTGTAGATTGCAGTTGGTACTCTTCAATGCTGTGATAATAGAGGGATGTGTAAAATCCACAATATTATTAGCTTTGAATATTGAAGAGAAGGATTTGATGGATTGTACCTTGCTGGAAGGTTCTGATTCCTGAGAATCGATATCCATGTTCTGGGATGTTGAGGAGGAAGCACGAGATGCTTTTATCTGTTTCCATTCCTCATCATTCAAACTTTTGGCTAGTTTGCGTTTCCTGCAGAAATTCTGCGTGTGGCCAGATTTGCCACAGAAATCGCAAGATATTTTGTTGTTCTTCGCATCCTTAGATTTTGATGCGGCACGATTGTTTGCAGTCTTACTGTTGGCATTTCCTTTATGTGAGGAAGCATGTTTCTCAATCAAATATTTGAGTTGTTTACACTCTGCAGAAGAATGAGAAGAGTTGGGATGTAAAACACAAACCTCATGAGTAGCATGAGCTTTCAGTAGTCTTTTGGTCTTTGCTCTCATGGCTTTGCCTTTGATTTGAGGTGAATGTGAAGGAGTGTAATCGCGAGTTACATCCATTTGAATGATTTCTCTCATCTCAGCAAGTAAGTTCTGCATTGGTCTCAGGTAATGGTGTTCTGATTGTATCTTCTGACCAGAATCATCCTCATCGTCAAGTAGATCAGGTTCATACTTTGTGAAAGTGTCCATTGAGATGTCTCTGAGTAAAATCAAAAAGGATTGTAGATTGATATCAGGTTCACTGATCTTTGAGCAAACTCGAGTGAGAAGTTCGTGAATAACAGCTTCAGCCGGTTGGGTTGAAAGCTTTTCCTCGGTGAGTTGAATCAGCTCAGCAATGAATGATTTGACTTCAAGTGCATCTTCACCGTTGGAGCAAGCTAGAGCTTTGAAAAGGTCTTCCCAATGGCGGCTCTCAAAAGTCTTCTGCCGTTTAGCTGAGTAAATTCCGCGTAAAGCAGCAACTCGATTTCGACAAAACCTATTCTCCTGTGGCAAAAACCACTACAATTCGATTACTAGTTGCTCTTGCTGCAATTGTCAAATTACACATTTATCAATTTGACATTACAGGAGCATATCTCAATGCATCACTTGAGGAAGATGTTTATGTTGAAATGCCCCATGGATTTACAGAGACTGACGAATCTGGCAATCCATTAGTTTGTAATCTTGTCAAAAGCTTATATGGTTTACATCAAGCTGCTAGAGAATGGTACAAATGCCTCTGGGCGAAATATGAAGACATGGGATACATGATCTTTCAGATGCTTGTCATTTCTGGCAAATGAAACCATCTACTCACAGTTCCACTGTGAAGATACGTGAACACACTACTGTTCATGTAGATGATATTCTTCATTTCTCTCCAGACCCAAATGGCTACCAAGACTTCATGGATGGCTTGAATTCCTCATTCAAGGTCGGAAGTCACTCTACAGCCAAATGGATTCTGAAAATGCAATTGATCAAAACTACTCACGGCTATTTCATAACCAATGCTCAATGTGCAAAGTTCATGTAGATGATATTCTTCATTTCTCTCCAGACCCAAATGGCTACCAAGACTTCATGGATGGCTTGAATTCCTCATTCAAGGTCGGAAGTCACTCTACAGCCAAATGGATTCTGAAAATGCAATTGATCAAAACTACTCACGGCTATTTCATAACCAATGCTCAATGTGCAAAGTTCATGTAGATGATATTCTTCATTTCTCTCCAGACCCAAATGGCTACCAAGACTTCATGGATGGCTTGAATTCCTCATTCAAGGTCGGAAGTCACTCTACAGCCAAATGGATTCTGAAAATGCAATTGATCAAAACTACTCACGGCTATTTCATAACCAATGCTCAATGTGCAAAGGAAATATTGCAGAGATTGAAATTATGGGAATCCAATCTTAAACCAGCCAAAACACCTATTTCTTCTCACTACAAACATGAAACAAGCTTGCCTATTTTATCCAAAATTGATGCAACTATTTTTCGCTCGGAACTCATGAAAATCTCGTACCTAGCTACAAAGACCAGACCTGATTTATCTTATGCTGTCAATGTCTTGGCACAACATCAGGTTGAACCACGAGTTTGCGAACAAAAGGCACTAGCTCGCCTGCATCGTTACTTATTGGGAACATGGGACTATGGTTTGCATTACACATGCAATAACATACCCACTCCCAACGTACACTCTGATGGTGTATATGAGTTTGCATCAAATGAACACATCCCTATGGGATATGCTGATGCAGACTGGGCAAATGATCCTGCTCGCTATTCCAGGACAGGATATGTTGTAATGTTTGCCAATGCAGCTGTTTGCTGGCAGTCTACAAAGCAACAGGTTATAACTTGCTCTTCCACTGAAGCAGAGTTATATGCATTGAATGAATTATCACGTGAGATGAAGTGGATGAAAAACCTCATGGCAACCATTGGTATTTCATCCAAAAGTAAGCCCATGATCCTCTGGCAAGATAATACCTCTACGCAGTCTATTGCCAATGACCTGCTTAATGATCACAGAACTAAACACATGGATGTTCAAGAAAAGTTTGTGAATCTTCAAATTGAGCAGAAGCAGCAGGAACTCAGAGATATTGATACTGAGAACCAAATTGCTGATATTTTCACAAAACCCTTGACATTCAAATTATTTTCAAAATTCACACGCGCACTTGGTCTTACACGTCAATCTGATTTGACCCTTGTTGACTAATACATACATTACCAACAAACAGACGTGCGAATCAACGCTCATACCAATATCCTCATTGTCTACCGCAGCTTTGACTGCGGGGGTGTGTTGATGCATGCACATATATGGAACTAGCTACTCCAGTCTTCATCCACTACCGACACTGAGGGGAAATAGCCTTACCAGAGACGTCTGGGACAAGTTCATGCGTAATCATACATTACATGAAAGAACTGGCATTTCTAACTATTGGTCATGAAGACATCCTCCTTTACTCATTGGAATCTAGTAGAGTTCTGAGAGTGATCACGCGTTTGAGAAAGAATGTGATGCTAATCAGTTTGCTGCTGACAGTTATATCATACTCGAGTACATCTCGTATGATATTAATGCAAGGTACTACATACTTATTTCTCATAGAGAACATGTCATTGTAGACAAGATTATAGCTAATCTTCATGTTCTGCTCACAATGGTTATTGTGAACGATCACTGGGATCTATATCTCTCTATTCGAGAGAATAATGTTTATATTAGATATTTCCATATATCTATAGCCACAGGTTAATTATAAAAGCCGAAACGACAGGATATTTGAATTGTTTGCACAATTCAAAGAGCCTGTGGCGATATGAGATTTCGGGTGGCTGTGGCGCAAGAGCGTGATTGGAGAAACACGAAACTCTGCACATACACAGATCAACCTGAGGACTATCTCTAGCGCAAGTCCCAGATCAGCAGCACTAAAACTGATCAAATCACATCGCCCTCAAACCAAACTTCGACACAATTTAGTACAAAAACATCAGAATGCCGTTGATCGAGTTGCTGCTTTACGCGGAATTTACGCAGCTAAACGGCAGAAGACTTTTGAGAGCCGCCATTGGGAAGACCGTTTCAAAGCTCTAGCTTGCTCCAACAGTGAAGATGCACTTGAAGTCAAATCATTCATTGCTGAGCTGATTCAACTCACCGAGGAAAAGCTTTCAACCCAACCAGCTGAAGCTGTTATTCAGGAACTTCTCACTCGAGTTTGCTCAAAGATCAGTGAACCTGATATCAATCTACAATCCTTTTCGATTTTACTCAGAGACAATGGATACTTTCCCAAAGTATGAACCTGATCTACTTGATGATGAGGATGATTCTGGTCAGAAGATACAATCAGAACACCATTCATTACCTGAGAACAATGCAGAACTTACTTGCTGAGATGAGAGAAATCATTCAAATGGATGTAACTCGCGATTACACTCCTTCACATTCACCTCAAATCAAAGGCAAAGCCATGAGAGCAAAGACCAAACGACTACTCAAAGCTCATGCTACTCATGAGGTTTGTGTTTTACATCCCAACTCTTCTCATTCTTCTGCAGAGTGTAAACAACTCAAATATTTGATTGAGAAACATGCTTCCTCACATAAAGGAAATGCCAACAGTAAGACTACAAACAATCGTGCCGCATCAAAATCAAAGGATGCGAAGAACAACAAAATATCTTGCGATTTCTGTGGCAAATCTGGCCACATGCGGAATTTCTGCAGGAAACGCAAACTAGCCAAAAGTTTGAATGATGAGGAATGGAAACAGATAAAAGCATCTCGTGCTTCCTCCTCAACATCCCAGAACATGGATATCGATTCTCAGGAATCAGAACCTTCCAGCAAGGTACAATCAATCAAATCCTTCTCTTCAATCTTCAAAGCTAATAATATTGTGGATTTTACACATCCCTCTATTATCACAGCATTGAAGAGTACCAACTGCAATCTACACGTAAATGCCAAACCTCTCGGTTTGATTGACTCTGGTGCTACTGCTTGGATGACTCCAGACAGACATGCATTCAAGAATTTATTTTACATTAATGATGCAGGAGATGTTTACTTGGCAGACAATCATCCCATTCCTATTAAAGGCTATGGAGATATTGCACTTGTTTTGTCAAATGGTTCAATAAAACACATTCAAAATGCACTTTTTGTTCCCGATTTAGAGGATACACATATCTGTCTATAGCATCATCGGGGATGAAGGTGATATAGTCAGTTTCACCAAAGACAAAGTCTATTTGTCAAACAAAGGAACTGAACAATGTGTTACCATTGGTTTAAGAGGTGGAGGTTTATATTATCTCCATGGGAGTTTGGATACTACTAATCCATTTCTTAAACACTCTTCCAAAATAGGTGCAGCTATTTTGACGAATCTTTCTAATTCTGCACTCTCTGTTGGCAAACAGAATGTTTTACCTGGTACCACTACAAACACTGCCCAAGAGCAGCAGACAACCATGTCTGGTGTAAGGTTTGACACAGTGAAGGACAACAATGTTTTCCCAAAAGATTCTAACAAAACTAGACATTACGGGGGTGAAGTTTTAGACGGAGCTTCATCTGCCAAATTAAGTCTATACTCCCAAATAATGGCTGATAATGGAGTAAACAACGTTTCAGCTGTGACCATCAACAAATTAGCTAGATTACACCGGCAATTTGGTCACATACATTTGCGGAAAATCCTGCAAACTCTACATTCTCTGGGAAAGAAACTGCCCAAAGTCAGGAGTGATGCACTTGATTTTGTTAACTCGTCTATTTTACAGAACTGCATAATTTGCAACCAGACTAAGGCTGTACAAACTCCAATTTACTCAACGCTAAGTCCAGCACTGAGGAATTTATATCACCTACATACTGATGCAGTACCAGTTGTCAGAAATGGCAAAATAATAGGTCACTGGCAGATTATCGTAGATGGATACAGTTCTCACATTACAATCTACTCCTTGCGACGAAAGAGCGAAGCCTCTGATAGTATGCTAAGACACATTGCAGATGTTGAAAATAGATTTCTGCCACTTCACGTCTATGAAGTGAGACCCGATTCTGGAGAACTATTGTCAAACCAATTCTTGACTTGGTGCAGTAACAAGGTACCACACATACATGCCATCCTTCACCTGCATCAGTCAAAGAGCTGAATGGTCTTGCTGAATGGAATGTCCGTTCAATGAAAGAGATGTACAAGTCTATGCTAAAAACAGCTGGTCTTCCACACACTTTACAGTTCATCAAATTTGCCATCCTTTATGCTTCCAATGCTGCTGTTAGCGCCTCTGATGTTGGAGGAAGCAGAATCTTAGCAGTTTCTCTGTGCGACTTACGAATAACTTCATCCTTTAACAATCGGAGATTCCAAGAAGGTAGAGGAGGAGGCACAGTGGCCTGAGGATCTGGGCCAGCTAAAGAAAATAAACAGGTCACTGCAAAATGGTCTGAAGGATGGGGAGCCATAGACTGGGGTTGCATGCACTAAATAAGGGAAGCTGTCACATAAGTAGAAAGCAAAAATCAAATCAACAATTGAACTCCCTAAGTGGGAATGAAAAGTTGGGCGAGGAGCTGAAGAAGAAGCTGGGACAACCAATGAAAGTGAGTGGGCTGTAAAAAAAGGAAGAAGTGCTCTGGCACGGGCATTAGTAACATGATCACCAGTGCTCTGAGTTCTAAAATTGAAGTCACCCATCAAAACTACTGGTGTTCCGAATTCGAAACAAATTGAGGAAAATCAGATAATGCACCCAAACAGTCTTCCGCAGTCCAACGTGGGGGGAAATAAAATCCACCAATCACGACCTGACGAAACCTAAACCACAAACCAAACCCAGAAGGAACTGATGCAATCAACCTAAATTGATAATGTTGTCAACCTAAATTGATAAGTACTGCAACGATGTTGGTTAATAAGAAGAGCAACACCAGATGCCAAAGGAGTGTCTGGTGGAGAACAAGAATCAAACAAAAAATACTCTGAGGAAACACTCTACTGATGAGTTTCTGTTAAAAGTAAAAAATCAAGCTGATGAGTAACAAGCCAAGCAAGTAAATCTGAAAAATCCAGAGGCAAACCTCTACAGTTGAAGGTTCCAGAACGAAAAGTCCACATTAATTGCGAGATGTAGGTTCAGAACACGAAGAACGGGCTAAAGAAACAGTAGCTTCAAAGTCTGCAGCAGGAAGATTAGAACGAAGAGAATGAAAAACTGCAGGATCATGAGTAATTCGCAAGAGGTGAGCAAATCTTTTGTGAACAGCCTTTGCTACAGCAACTGGACGTTGCTCAAGTGATTGAACAGACCCAGAATGAAGCTGCCCAGGGTCAAAAAGATCAACGGGCACCTCATCACCTGGTAAAATGTCCTTGTGGAGCTTGTCAGCACAGTCAGAAGTACAAATAAACTCAGCAGTGTTACGCTCAATAAAACTAATATGGCGAATGTCATGCGAAAATTGAGGGTTTCCAGAAATTCGATTAATCAGAGTGCAGAGCTGATTAAGTGGCTGACGACTAATTTCCTTAAACCTCACAGTAGCAAAACCAGCAGCACGATCACGAACAGGTTGAGGAGGATTGATCAAAATTGGTGACTCAGCCGGGTAATCAATTACCAATCTGGGTGGCCGTAGTGATCTGCGAGATAGGGGGTCCACTCCAGCAACCACTGAGCGATAAAGGGCGGGTTGAGCATCAGCATCGGCAGCTTCAATACGAACAATAGCATTTGATGCACGAGAGGCAAATTTTGCAGTGCTGAAAGGCCCAGGATTGCGAGTAGCAGGGGCAGGTGGCGGTCGGCTAGCTCTCGCAACTTGAGCATAGGAAGGAACGGCAGAGACAGCAGCAGGAGGGCAGCTGATAGTTTCAACCAATGGAACTACAGCAATAGTCAATGCAGCAAAGGAGGCAGCCTCAGTTTCTGGTTCCAATACTGGGAGAAATTGCATTGCACGAGTGAAAGCAGACATTACTAATTGATGAGATCCAGAAGTTTGAGCAGGGGCCAGCACATGCAGAGCATCCAAGAATCGGTCACAAGGAGTGGGCAAGGGAGAGGTAGCATGATCAGCTGCAGAGGCATTCGTCTCGACCCTGGCACGAGAGGCAGGTCAGCGAGTCGGGGGTGATTTTGAGGCTTGACGTTTCCCTTTGGGATCAGCATCAGCAATGGTAAGTGACATTTCGACTGTATCATTCATGTGAACATCAACGACACTTGCGGGGGATCTTCCTCTAATTCGAGCCGGTTGTGAAGTGGATGACACTTGGTCACGTGATCGGCGGTCACGTGATTCGCGAGGAGAATTCACTTCATATACCCACAGAAAATTTTCTCCATCAAAGCTGCTGGGCTGAGAGTCACCGCATGCCGGGCATGCGGCACGTCAGGCAGCTGCACAGGCGGCATTGATTGAGAGAGAGAGAGAGAGAGAGAGCTTTTTTTTTTTTTTGAACAACATTATTTATTTATTTGCACATACAATGCATAACAACAAACAACACCCAAAGTGCCTTACAAGATGGTCATGGACCAGCACATAGGGAAGCGCGCAAGTCGGAGGACAAAGCGAAATAGAAATCTGAGATCTTAAAAACTCATTCCTGTGACTACCCGTCAGGCTCTGCTCAGGTGTCAAATACAGGTGAGGGATAAAGAAAAGAAAGAACACTCAACAATGTGAAGAATATAACAGCAAAGAGCAAATCACTGGGTCAAACGAAGGTCAGAAGCTGAGGTCATCAAAGGGGCATAATAATCGAGCAAGATGCAACAGCGTAGAAAGATGAGACGGATCAACAAGATTGCGGTAGAACAATGCAACAACTGGCTCAGACGTAGTAGCAATCGCCTTGGCACTTCGATGGAGCAGAGAGTCATAGCGTTGCAGAGAGTCGGAACTGTCAGCATACGAAGGAGGGGACACATCCAAATCAGTGATTTCTCGACCAGGTAAGTGTTTGCGGATCAGATCAGCAGCATAAGAACAACAAAGAAATTCAACAGAATCAGAGCCAAGAAATGAGATGTAGCGGATGCCATGGTAAGCGGTATATGGAAGATCTTTGCGAAGCAACACACGAAGGTCCCTGATTGGGCGACAAGTAAAACCAGAAAATCGGAGAGTAGTGAAGGATTCGGCACATTCTTTGACAAATTTGAAGCTTCTATGCGAGGTCAGCAGGTCGTCCAAGAGGAAGTGCGAACAAGTAAGCTCATTCATGGAATCATTGGCGGCAGGTGATGAGGCTGGAGATGGGGCTGAGCAGGTGGCTGAACTGTCAAGAGTGGTGGTGGCAGTGTGGGTGGCACCAGGGGCAGTGCTGATGGCAGTGTTGGTGGCACCAAGGGTACAGGTGGCAGCAACGTGTAAATCTGGAGGAGAAGCAGGGAGAGTTGGAAGCAGATCAGGGTTGAGGGTAGCAGGGGAGAAAGCAGAAAGGGAGCGCAATAGAAGTGCAGAGCACTTTAGGAAGGTCAGGGAACTTGCAAAGTCAGAAGGCAGAGCAGAGGCAAGTGAGAGAGATAAGGGATGAGCAGAGGAGTAGCCCCTGCTGGTCAGCAGACTGCTCAGAAGGGTCAATGGAGAGTGTAGAATTTTGTCGTAGGCAGGTAAGATCAGATAAGAGGTACTTGTTCAATTTATTGGAAGCTTAAGACTCACACCTTTTATAGGTTCTCCCATTCCCAACAAAGCCTCCCTTAATTTGTCCTTGCCACGTCAGCAGCGGCGCTCTCCTTCCTCCTTTGGTAAGTCCCCTTCAAGTTTGCTGGTGATCCAGAATTTTCTGGAACGCTGGCTTTTGAAGTTTTTGTCGAAGAACATGAAGCCGAAATACAAACAAGAATGAAAATTTTGGATAACAACAAAGCTAGCGTCGTGGGTTAAACCACAAGCCATTCAACATCATGTCGCAAGTTCGATTCCGAGGATCAACAATAATCCTGTTGTTATCCTCAGCTGAACTTTTTCTTTTGAAACTAAAAACAAAGAAGGAAAACTTTTATGAACGAAACAACACTCAACACTCCCCCGTTTCTGAACAAAAGTTCTTCCTTTGAAAGTTGAAAAGAAATAACAATTGAAAAACAAACATAGAAGCCAGAAGGAATGCAAACATAATTGGTGTGTCCTTCAAGAAACAAAACCTAATTTTCTCTCATCTCTTTCATTGCATCTACCATCCCAAGTAGACCCATCAGTTTCTCATGTCGATGTCGTGCGAGACCCTTGGTGAAGATGTCTGCCACCTGATCCTCTGTGGGGATATACTGCACGTCAATGTCCCCAGATCGAATGCGGCCACGCACGATGTGATATCGCAAAGCGATATGCCGGGACTTGAATCCGGGATTGCGGGCACCAGCAATTGCAGCGGTATTGTCGCAGTGGACTACAGGCGGAGCAGCAAAGGAATATCCAAGTTCTTCAAGCATGTGCTTTACCCAAACGAGTTTGTCGCTAGCTGTGGATAGTGCAACGTACTCCGCTTCTGCTGTCGAACTCGCCGCTGATGTTTGAAGCTTGCTCCCCCAGGCAACAGCTCCCCCATTGATCAAGATAGCATATCCCGTAGTCGACCTTTTGTTGTCAGTAAGGATTGGCGGGTTTTAGGGTCTTTCGGGTCGGGTCCGGGTCCATTGACTAAATGTACCCGACCCGAGTGCCGGGTTTTCATGGAAAATTTTCGGGTCGGATCCGGGTCGGGTATCGGGTCCAGTAGGAAAACCCTTCTCGGGTCAAAAGTCAGACCCGAGTAAAACCCGATGTGATAGAGAATCTAAAACGAAGCTATTGTTCTTTCTGTCCACGCGGACACTTTCCAAGAAGACGCAATATAAGTTTTGTATGTATCAAACAATTTTGCATCACAACGGACATCGAGGCATGTATTTTCTGTCCACCCGGACACTTTCTCAACTCATTGACGTACTTCAGTTATCTCTACCCAATACAACTAACCTCTCTATCAATGCAAGGGAACTCGTTGGAGAACTGGTTCGATGTACCTTCGGAATTCTACCAATCCCCTTGATAGCCGACGATATGCTTATTAGGCCGCCTGTTGATGTTGGCGCCGCAGGTGCTGCAGCTTCTGAATGACCAGCCTGTCGTTTCAGAGCAGCAAGCTCTCCCTCCAGGGCGGTCACATGTGATTTCCATTGTGAAATCTCCTGGGAAGTTGCCTGCTTCTCCCTTTCCATTGCAGCGGTGATCTCCCTGAATCTTGCTAGCTCTTCGTGCTCGCCGTGCTGAATCAATGCACCCGCCCTGCCCAATTCATCAATGAGAGCCTTCTCTCGCACTTCTGCTGCGATGCGGGTCCTTCTCTCGTTCATTGCAGTCTCTTCAAGATCTTTTGTCATGTTCAACAGTCGTTCTGACTGTTTGAGGACCTGTTTTGTCCTTTCACGGTCCTCATCTGCTCGTTTGATGGTCGCTTGGAACTCATCAACCTTTGCAGTGACGGGCATTCCTCTGTAAATGCCGTACTTGTGTCCCTGCCGCCTGTAAAAGTCCAGAAATGTTGTTTCCTTCTGAAAGGAAGAGCTTTTCAAGCACTCCATACGATAGGCGTTTGCTGCTGTTATGAACTCCGTTCGTCCACTGCATTCATCGTGAATTTCGTTCAGGGCTTGACGAACTAGCTTGCTGTCAGAGTTAAGTCGGTCGATCAACCCTTGAAGAACAAATCTTGGGCCGCATTCATCACGATTTGTTTGACAGTTGCTGATGAAGGCCTCCGAGTCGTAGCTGTGGCCGCTCGCTTTGAATTTTCGATACCAAAGTCGTATGTCTGAAGCAGGACAGAGTCCGTCGATGAGCAAATAGTCAGCATCCCCTTTAGTACCACGTCGCGCCGGTTTCTTTGAAGGAGCTGTCGATTTGACATCTGTCGATTTGACATCAAGGCCAACTTCTTCTGCTTCCACTTCAGAACCCGATGCCAGAGATGTTTCAGGTGCAGTCACAGGTTCTGCACTTGATTCTCTTTCAGATGATGGTCTGGATTGTTTTAACGCTCGCTTCTTTGTAGTTCGAGGCATGGTGTTTGTACTGTTTGTCGTGGGAAGATACTGGCCCGGTGTTCTTAGCCGGAATGTTACAGGAATGTATGCTATAATACTTCCCTGACACTATAGTTTTCTACCCGATCTGAAAATAATAATAAGCTAGGGAAGAAACTGGCTAGTAACATTGATAGAGAGGATTCTGTCCGGGTGGACAGAAATCTTATTGCTAGTAAAATTGATAGAGAGGTTAGCTGTACTTGATAGAGATCACTGAAGTACCGTCAATGAGTTGAGAAAGTGTCCGGGGGGACAGAATCCTATTCTACCCAGACAGACACAGTGACACTCAGTCTCCCAGATTTCTGTCCACCCGGACACTTTCTCAACTCATTGACGGTACTTCAGTAATCTCTATCAGGTACAGCTAACCTCTCTACAAATACTACTAGCAATAGGATTCTGTCCACCCGGACACTTTCTCAACTCATTGACGGTACTTCAGTGATCTCTACCCAATACAACTAACCTCTCTATCAATGTTACTAGCAATAGGATTCTGTCCACCCGGACAGAATCCTCTCTATCAATGTTACTAGCCAGTTTCTTCCCTAGCTTATTATTATTTTCAGATCGGGTAGAAAACTATAGTGTCAGGGAAGTATTATAGCATACATTCCTGTAACATTCCGGCTAAGAACACTTTCTCAACTCATTGACGGTACTTCAGTGATCTCTATCAAGTACAGCTAACCTCTCTAATAATGTTACTAGCAATAAGATTCTGTCCACCCGGACACTTTCTCAACTCATTGACGGTACTTCACTGATACTTCACTGATCTCGATCAAGTACAACCAACCTCTCTACAAATACTACTTGTAATAGGATTCTGTCCAGGCGGTCGCTTTCTCAACTCCTGGACGGTACTTCAACACATGAACAGTCTAAACAACAATTTATATTTAAAAGAGTGGGTTATCATCAGTTGCTTCCAACTCTAATACCACATCAAAATCCTCGCCAAAATTATGCACCTTTACAAAATCCTCACTAACATCACTTTTTGAATCTAGGGAATCATTTTTGAACGGTTCTTCAGCACTCAATTGATGCAACCAGTCATGACGGCACATCAACGCATTTATTGTTCTTGGAGCAAGGCGGTTGCGAGTTGCAGGTACCAAATCAACCCCGGCTGAAAACTTTCGTTCGACTGGAGCGCTTGTTGCTGGTATTCCTAAATAGTCCATTGCCATCTGGCTTAGGGCTGGAAAGTTCACACTTCCAACGGTCTTCCACCAGTCCATAATATTGATTGGCTTCCCATCAGAATCAATACCGCGGAGTACCTGATCGCCAAGATAGCGATCCAGCTCATCTTTTTCCTCAGGAATCTCTTCTTGCCAGATGAAAACGGATCTAATGGCTCTCAAGCGTTCAGCGTCTGTTTTTTTCTGTCTATCACCGGAAGCTCCGCTCGAATCGTGTCGACGTTCTGGCGTGTTTCCAAAAACATCGGCACCACTGTTCTTGATTTTCCGTGACTTATACGATTCCTCCCAGACTTTCCGCACTAGGGTGACCTGATCCCTTCCTACATCTTTCTCCCAAGCCTTTGAAAATCGATAATATTGATCCTTAAAACGAGGATCGAGTACCGTAGCAACTGCTAAACACGGGCTCTTAGCGATTGAGTAATATATTCTCAGCTTATCTAGTGCATTTCGAAATGCTTTGGTGAAAGTTTCATCTAATTCTGCATCCTCTAGGTCCTCCAGTTGATCGATAAGATCGTTGTAAAATGGAATAACAAGCGGAAGTGTTGGATATCTAGACCCCTTCGATTGCCTTTGATATAACCTCGAAAACACTCAAACCATCCCGGATCTTCTGTAGGACCTCCCATTGCTTTGGATTTATTGACCAATCTTTCAAAGAATCTTCAATCCAGCATATTTTGTCCATTGCCTCTCGTAGCTGTAAGGCTCGTTTGACCATATAGAACGTGCTATTCCAGCGAGTTGTCACATCGATAATTGGTAATAGAGGAACCAGTTTCACAAATCGGCACGAATCAATAAATGAGCTTCGTCGTTTTGGGGAAGACCGGATTCCTCTGACTAGCCGTCGAAGAAGGTTTATGACATTAACGCCGGAGTTATCGTCATTTGCGACTGTGTCCCCTGCGGGCGCGAATGTATCGATAAAATCCTTTGCTGCAAGATTGATAATGTGTGCCATACACCGCATGTGTTGAGTTTCTGCAGACCACGCAATATCCCTATCTTCCAAGAGCGTCTCCAGCTTAGCACTCATGGTAAAGTTGTTTGAACCGTTGTCGGTTGTAATGCACAATAAGCGTTCACCCGATAGCATGCCAAATTCATCCAGACACTTGACAAGCTGACTAGCCATGGCGACGCCTTCATGCTTTCCAACCATCGGAATCATCTGCAGCAGCAAGTCCTGCGGCTCCCATTCTTTCGTGATGAAGTGGGCAGTAATTCCAAGAAAAGAAATCTGGTTCTTCGATGTCCAACAGTCAGCTGTTATTGATACTTTTGAAGGCGAACCAACAATCAGACCTTTAATGAGCTCCTTCTGCCTATCGTAAAGATCCATCTCCTTTTGCTTCACTGCTTTTGCCGTCTTTGGTGTATAGTTTGGCTGAAAAGTCTTCAGCATGCTGACAAAGAACTCGTTCTCCACAACAGTAAAAGCCTGATTGTCTGCAGCAATCCAGTCCAAAATCGACCGCCACGCTACGTCTGGATTGAACACAAAGTTTTGCTCCTTCTCCTGCGAGCCGAAATTCAATGTCTGTTGTCCCTTGGGGACGATGTCCAACAGTCCAAGCGACCTGGCAATACTTCCATGGTGGTTTTTCAGATGCCGGAGGAAGTTTTTTGTTGATCCCGTCTTATCGACCTTCTGGCTCCACTTGCATTTCGCAACCAAACATGTTCTCAGACCATTATCAACCTTATAGTAATCCTTCGCTATGCCGCCTCGACTACCTCTACAGTCCGACATGCTATCAACATCTGCGTCTGATGAAAGCATTGATGGTTGAACTGATCCAGCTGCAGGCTCCTGTCGCACTGAAGAGTCAGCAAAACTAACGTCGGCAGGAAGCTGTGGTGCATGCTGAGAAGCCGGGCCCAACTCGCTGGAGTCATTGGAAGAAGATGTGGAGCTCGGCTCTCGAGCGCTGTTGTTGCCACAGTGTCCTGATACACGTCTGCGTTTGTCCTGCATGATGTTCCCCTCGCTGGACGCCTCTGAAATTTGGGGGGCTGGCAGACTTCGCTTCCGTGTGTCAAGCGGATGACTGTCCACTAGTCTTTGGCTTGCGTCGGACGCTGCCTTACGCTTTGGTTTAACAAAGGCGGCGTCCATTTTTGCTGTGGTGTGGCTGGAACGTTACCGACTCTAATGTCCAGGTGCACAGAAAGCACAGCTCTCGAGGTCTGTCGTGGTAGAAATTGTTTGTTACAGAACTTCCGTTGTGACTTCTTGGAAAGTGTCCGGGTGGACAGAATCGTATTGCTAGTAACATTGATAGAGGTTAGTTGTACTGGGTAGAGATAACTGAAGTACGTCAATGAGTTGAGAAAGTGTCCGGGTGGACAGAATCCTATTGCTAGTAACATTGATAGAGAGGTTAGCTGTATTGGGTAGAGATAACTGAAGTACGTCAATGAGTTGAGAAAGTGTCCGGGTGGACAGAATCGTATTGCTAGTAACATTGATAGAGAGGTTAGCTGTATTGGGTAGAGATAACTGAAGTACGTCAATGAGTTGAGAAAGTGTCCGGGTGGACAGAATCTTATTGCTAGTAACATTGATAGAGATGTTAGTTTGTACTTGATAGAGATCACTCAAAGTACCGTCAATGAGTTAAGAAAGTGTCCGGGTGGACAGAATCTTATTGCTAGTAACATTGATAGAGAGGTTAGCTGTACTTGATAGAGATCACTGAAGTACCGTCAATGAGTTGAGAAAGTGTCCGGGTGGACATAATTTTATTGCTAGTAACATTGATAGAGATGTTAGTTGTACTTGATAGAGATCACTCAAGTACCGTCAATGAGTTAAGAAAGTGTCCGGGTGGACAGAATCTTATTGCTAGTAACATTGCTTAGCCTGCAGCAGCATCGTCGTACGGCTATCCTTTTGGTGAAAGAGGTCATCCAGGGTATCTGCTTCCAGATGCATAAGATCAATGAGGTTATTTATGACCTTAAATTGCCGTCTCTTCCACCAGCAATCAAGTACGTCAATGTAAACTACGAAGTCCTCTCCCGAAATGAGTTTTTACGGCCCATATTTGTTGAATCAGACGACCGCTCAAGCCGAATATCAACTTCAAGTAGCAGTTCTCGGAGCAGCCTTACTCTTCTTAGGGTGCACATTTTGCTCGGAAACTGGATACGGCACAATAATTCGCTAAGTACGTCTGCCACTATCTATCGCATGTTCAGGGCATTAGTGGATGCATATCCTTCTGAGTGGCTAAGGTTCTGGACGGCATACATCGGGCATCTTTCGTCCATAACGCTCCCTGAGGTGGATTGGAAACCTTGGAAGACAGGTTTAGCCAAGGATTTCATGCTTTCAAATGACGACATTGATCGGTTCATCAGGACTGGGTTGGCGAAGGACGTAACCAGTGGTGGATGGGACTCTGACGATATGAACCAGATACAGAAGCTGATTTGGGCTGTTCCACCTATCAACTTGTGATTGCTCAGTGGAGTTTTGTTTCTTTTTACGATAGTGTTTCTAAAATACACACTGTCCACACAGACACAAAGTGTTCATGTAAATATCCGTGGTCTAACTCAAAATTCAATCAATCCTCTCCTGGGCAGCAAAAACCCGGCGGGTCAGGGTCGGGTACGGGTTTCAACCACTTCGGGTCCGGGTATTCCCTTTGTACCCGTCAGTGACCCGGCGGGTCCCCAGACAAACACGACCCGACCCAAAGGGTTTGGTGCGGGTCGCCACTGAAACCCGGACCCGACCCGGACCCGCCGAACCTTAATAGCGTTGCAGAGAGTCGGAACTGTCAGAATACGAAGGAGGGGACACATCCAAATCAGTGATTTCTCGACCAGGTATGTGTTTGCGGATCAGATCAGCAGCATAAGAACGACAAAGAAATTCAACAGAATCAGAGCCAAGAAATGAGATGTAGCGGATGCCATGGTAAGCGGTATACGGAAGATCTTTGCGAAGCAACACACGAAGGTCCCTGATTGGGCGACGAGTAAAACCAGAAAATCGGAGAGTAGTGAAGGATTCGGCACATTCTTTGACAAATTTGAAGCTTCTATGCGAGGTCAGCAGGTCGTCCAAGAGGAAGTGCGAACAAGTAAGCTCATTCATGGAATGATTGGTGGCAGGTGATGAGGCTGGAGATGGGGCTGAGCAGGTGGCTGAACTGTCAAGAGTGGTGGTGGCAGTGTGGGTGGCACCAGGGGCAGTGCTGGTGGCAGTGTTGGTGGCACCAAGGGTACAGGTGGCAGCGACGTGTAAATGTGGAGGAGAAGCAGGGAGAGTTGGAAGCAGATCAGGGTTGAGGGTAGCAGGGGAGAGAGCAGAAAGGGAGCGCAATAGAAGTGCAGAGCACTTTAGGAAGGTCAGGGAACTTGCAAAGTCAGAAGGCAGAGCAGAGGCAAGTGAGAGAGATAAGGGATGAGCAGAGGAGTAGCCCCTGCTAGTCAGCAGACTGCTCAGAAGAGAAGCAGGTGAGAGGGTCAATGGAGAGCTGAGGGAGAGAGGAGCAGAGGTGAAAAGAAGGGCAGCAGGGGTACAAGGCTCACAGTTGCGATGGATAACCGGAGGTGAGGTGCAAATGATCATGGCAGTGAACAGGCACAAGGAAACAAAGAGCATTAAAGGTGGCTTAGCTCAGTGGTAGAGCATTTGACTGCAGATCAAGAAGTCACGAGTTCAATTCTCGTAGCCACCTAAAACGAAGTTTTCTCCCTATTGTGAGATTAAGTTCGTAGTTTGCTTTCAAGATAATCGATTCCTCCTTCAGTAACGACGAAATATGCTTTGATTTCATGATTTCAATGAAGTCCAGCTGTATATTCATTGTTTGGGCTGCAATATGTTTATCATTTTATCACATATTACGATGGACTACAACAGTGCTGTTGAGAAGTGTGATCCATTGCAGACTAATATTTATGCTAATATCAACCTTTTCTTGGAAGACAAGGACTGAAGTTGCTTGCCGTGGAAGAAAGGAGCTTCTACCATATCCGTCTGGGTGAACTACTACAAAACCAACAGTTCATTAGAGCGACAACCCTGCAAGATCAACTGCATCGCCACTGATGATCATTAGAATTGAGTGGTCAGCTATTTTCAATGGACACCTGAACTTCCTCAATGAGTCAGGTTTTTGGATGTCACGCAATTAATACACAAATAGTCAAACTTCAGACTCTGAAAAATGAACATCAAAAAGTCATCTCCTTCATCTATAATTCATTGTGGTCAATATCAGGCATATCTGCAATTGCTAATCTGAGCTGTTGGGTGATAAACGCTCGATAGGTGCAACCTGCTGTTGCAATCCTATCTTCTATCACCTCTTCCTGAATTTTACGCATAATCATTTCTGCATTGAATTTGGCTTGCGTCATTGTAACAGCTGCGGCCTCAACATCTTCAATTCAATCAGAGTCAGCAACCCTCAGAAAGTAGTACAGCTCTTTCCCAGTTGTTATAACTGAATTGCTTCTGGAGCGTCATGAAAGTGAAAGAGTTGAGCAATATGGGCAGGTGGACCTGCTTCAACAAATGTATTGTGCTCATGGAGTGGTTTCAAGCAAATGTAGGCAGCCCCTTTGCCAAGAAATGATATGAGCCTCCCCAATCTTCTCCAACTGCATCTTTGAAGAAACCATCATTGCCTGTTGCTCATCTTCTCTTGCCACACAGCGCGGTCAAACAGCAGAAGGGTGATTCCACAGGGATCAACCATTCCAACTTATATACAACAATGGATCAATATTCCATGATGACAAGATGTATATTGTGGTAGGATCTGCTGGAGATGCTCCTTGCCAAATGTCGCATGGCCCATCCATTCATTACCTGCATGGCTCCCCAGGTGGTCGCTAAAAACCAACAAAACCAGTGGATCACATGAAATATTCTGACCACTGAGGAAAAACAACATGAAATTTCTTGCCGTATTTGATGACAATATTTATATCGTCAAACAATTATATATCCAGATACAACATTCTACAATGCGGTCAAAACTATAAAATCTAAATTTGTCCTAAAGAATAATTTAAACATAAATTTGTTCATAATGGTGTAACACCACTGGTGGAGGCAGTGAATTTTATGCAACTTCAACTAGGCAGGTGCTATATTTTATACAGGCTTATTTGAATAACTTGTCAATATTTATTGATTGATAATTGAGATAATGTCGTTAGGTTAAGGCAGGCCCAGATATCTTTTATTTGCTGAAAATTAGGATGTTTTCCATTACCTTTCCATCCCAAACCACTTTCAGAAGGTGTTATCTTCACCTGCCTGGAAAGCTCTCCAATGCTGCTAAAAGCATAATCTGACCACTAATGTGTTCCCAGATAGCTTCTTTCAGCTGATGAATGTTCCGCACAGTGATCTCAATCTGCCCTGAATTGTAGTTTGGTCCTGCTCACTAAAGATCGGCAGGTTTTTGAGTATTCCAGTCGGGTTCGGGTCCATTGACAAAATATACCCAATCCGATAGATGGGTTTTCAGGAAAGTTTTTCAGGTCGGATCCGGGTCAGGTATCGGGTCCAGAAGCAAAACCCTTCTCGGGCCAAGCTTTAGACCCGTGTAAAACCTGACCTTATAAGAAAAGATAGAAGAAAGCCATTTGTATTTTCTGTCCACCCGGACACTTTCCAAGATGACAATCAACATTTTGTAACAAATTTTTTCTACCCACAACAGACCTTGAGAGCTGCACTTTCTGTCCACGCGGACACTTTCCAAGAAGACACAATCGACATTTTGTTTTACCTTCTCCTATTTCAAGTTAAAACGCAAAACGGACAGGGTCAGGATCAAGTACAGGTTTCAATAACTGCGGTCCTGGTTTGGTGCTGCTACATGCAGTGATGTCCATGGACATACACGACCTGACATTTGGGTTATTTTCGGGTCGATTCTCTAACCCGGACCTGACCTAGTGCCAAACCTTAGTTCTACTACTGAGCTAAGCCACCTCAGACAAAATCTATTGACAAGCGTGTCCAATTATCATTTGCACCTCACCTCCAGTCATCCATCCATCCCAACTGTGTCATCTCTGCTCCTCTCCCTGAACTCTCTACTGCTTCTCTCCTGGATAGTCTGCTGATGTCTGACAAGCAGGGGCTACTCCTCTGCTCATCCTTTATCTCTCTCACATACCTCTGTTCTGCCTTCTTACTATGCAAGTTCCCTGACCTTCCTAAATTGCTCTGCACTTCTACTGTGAACTTGCTGCTATTCCACTGCTGCTATCTCCCCTGCAGCCCTCAACCCTGATCTGCTTCCAACTCCCAGTCTCTCCAGCTTCTCCCCACAATATATGTCGCTGCCACATCTGCCCTTGGTGCTGTCAGCACTGCCTTTGGTGCCATCTACACTGCCACCACCACTCTTGACAGTTCAGCCACGTGCTCAGCCCAATCTCCAGCCTCATCACCAGCTGCCAATGATTCCAGGAATTAGCTTACTTGTTCGCACTTCCTCTTGGACGACCTGCTGACCTTGAAGTCCCAAATTTGTCAAAGACTGTCCACAGTCCTTCACTACTCTTTGATTTTCTGGTTTGCTTGTTGTGCGATCAGGGACCTTTGTGTGCTTTGCAAAGATCTTCTGTACACCTCTTACCATTGCATCCGCTGCATCTCATTTCTCGACTCTGATTCTGTTAAATTCCTTGTGGTTCTTATACTGCTGATCTGATCCGCAAACACTTGCCTGGTCAAAAAATCACTGTTTTGAATGTGTCCCCTTCTTCATATGCTGCCTGTTCCGATTCTCTTCAATGCTATGACTCTATACTCCATCGAATTGCCAAGGCGATTGCTACAACAACTGGGCCAGCTGTTGCATTGTTCTACTGCTATCTTGTTGATCCTTCTCATCTTTCTACGCCGTAGCATCTTGCTTGATTGTACGCCTGTTCGATGACCTTGACTTCTGACCTTTGTTTGACCTGGTGTTTTGCTCTTTGCTCTTAAATTCTTTGCTTTATTGAGTGTTCTTTCTTTTCATTATCACCTGTATTTGACCAGAGCCTGATGGGTAGTCACAGGAATGAGTTTTACGTTCTCTGATTTCTTTTTGTTTTGTCCTCTGACTTGAGTACTTTCCTATGTGCTGGTCAACGACCATCTTGTAAGGTAATTTTGGTTTTGTTTATCGTTCACAATTTATGTGCAGAATAAATAAATAATATTTCTCAAAAGAATGTGCCCATTACTTTCCATATCATTTCCTACTTCAATTGCTGGGGTGTTGCTGTTTTTTAAGTTTCCTGACCTTCAGTTTTAGTCAATATCTGCAGTTTCAGATGTTTCAGCGTTGGTTGGATGATGATGCCCCTGATATGGTCCACTCTGTGTTGTCATTCTTTACTCACCAGGGAAAGCATTTTCCACTCTGTGTTGTCATTCTTTACTCACCAGGCAAAGCATTTTCCACTCTGTGTTGTCATTCTTTACTCACCAGGGAAAGCATTTTCGTTTTTCTCCTGTTCCTTTCCACAATCCCTTCCTCTTCCCGACTGCAAAAGTTGTAGTTCCCAACCCTTCTGATGTTATTGCAAATCACTTTCACCAATCAACCTCATCTGAATATGGTGCTATAGCTGCAAGCTTTGCTCCCCATGAAGCTACTTTTTCCACCCTCTACCTCCTTGCTTCCCTATTTTGGCAATCTTGAGGCTCCTGCAATATCGTCTTGGACGTTTGTTTCATCACCCCCGCAAGCAGTGTTGTCGCTGTTTTGCTGCAACTCTCTCGATCTCATATTTCAGAATGTTTTGCATCTTGATCTAGTGTTGGATTATGTACGTCTTAGGACTTTATAACTACAGTCACTTTAACAACCATACAAATAAAACATTACGACATAACAGACAGACTGGAGAGGTCCAGGAGTTCTCGATGTTGGATGAGTAGTTTAGTAATCAAGTCAGTAGTATATATAAGAGTGTGCAATGATGATTGAATGGCATGTACGAGTCTCAGGATAGACTCTACTCAATGACTCCAGCAAGTTGGGTCAGGCTTCTTAGCATGCAACAGAGGCTCCTTCAAACATTAGTTTTGCTGACTCTTCAGTGCAACGTGAGCCTGCAGCTGGAGAAGGTCAATCATCAATGCTTTTATTAGATGCAGACATTGATAGAATTTTGAACTATAAAAGCAGCCCAGGCAACATAGCGAAGATTACTATGAGGTTGATAATGAACTCATAACGTGTTTGGTTGCAAAATCCAAGTGGAGCCAGAAGGTCGACAAGACGAGATCAACAAGAAACTTTCTCCGGCATCTGAAAACCAACCATGGAAGTATTGCCTACATGAAAACTAATATGACACCATATTTTATATTATTAGCAACCCAACTTCCATGTGCTCTATATAGTGAGACTTTGCCCAATGTGCAGCACGAGACATGAACAAAGTCTGATTGGAGTAGGTTTAGGAGAAATGCACAAAACTGTGCCCACAGAGAGCTGGCAAAGGCTGGAATTGATGCAGTGCCTTAAGTGATTAAACGTGTGCTTGACCTTATTGGTGGGATGGAGAATACTTCATAGCCATTATGTGGGGTGTTGTTGATCCCCCTCTTCCAACACTTTGGTGTTTGCTCTTCCCAGCCACCAAATTCCGCCTCTTGATTCCCATAGATACCTGCAAACCACACCATCTTTTCATCAAACCATTCTTTTGCTTCAACAAGAAATACAACGCCTATAGCATGTTGTCGATTGCAAACAAAACATTGGTACTGTTTTGTTCTGCGTCGTCTTTGCACCAGGCCATTATTCTGCTGCTCTTTCCTAGGCTTTGTTTCACTTGTTGCTAATCTGCATCTACAGAGGGTTCTGCACGCTCCTGTTGCTTGATGTGTGCCGTGACTGTCTTGGCCCAACTGGCTGGAGGCGGCTATCGTAGTCCATAAAGGCGGTTGTGGAGTTACTCCTGCCAGCCCAGTAGATGGCATAGTGAGGAACAGTTAAGTGGAAGACACTTGTGGTGCCTGGTGTTTTGGAATTTTCCTTTTATAGTTGGTGGCAGGCTACCAAAGTTGTGGGTTCCGCACAATGGGACTTCTGTGGAAGGGATTGTTCAAGGCCAACCCTGGTATGGGATCTGTGTCATTGACTGCTATCTTGTTCTCATTATATAAGTAGAACACCACCAACTCAACTCAAGGCCTCACTGGGTCACTACAAATAATGCAAAAAGGATTTATTTCCGTTGACAATTTTGGCCAACCCTCCACAATCAGTTCTTTATTGATGTTTGGATTTGCATTCATTTACTCAATGGGGCACTTGCCAATACAAACTGATCCATTCTGCCGCCCTATTTTATCCAGCTTTCGCACTAAATCATAGGCAACTTTCTCATTCACCACAGAATCACCTAAGTAGTCTGGATGGGAACCGACAAAATCGCGAGTCCATCGTGCAGCTGTTTTCAGCTCTCCAGTTGCCCTTCGCGAAATTACACTGACATAATCAGTCAATGCGCTATGGGTCTTGTGATCCAAGTGTGAAGTCTTGAGGTATGACTCCACAAGTGGAACGAGGCCTGGGAACTCTCCCTGGGTTGACATATTGATTACCAATATATGTCGGATGTTGCTGTGCAAACATACTCACCTTTCCATTAATAATCTCATTGATAGTGAACTGGCCATAAGCATCTTCGTCTACAGCGCCATTCGTGTTCACTCCATTTGTTAAGCCATGAATTGTGGGCAGACAAGACATTGCTGCAGCCCGTCCAGCTGAGCTGCCTGTAAAGAATGGTAAACCTGCAGTCTCTACAACGCGAAGCTCATCAGAATTACCAAAAACATTTTTGCGGAACCAGAATCGTTCATTTAGAACAGCGTCCCTCCTCTGGGCGATCTGCATGTTCTCGTCTACCTAATGTGCAGAAATTCATTCAAATGGGAATCTTAACGTCGCAGCACGGAAATACCTTGCTAATGGGAATATAGAAGTTGAGGTCAAAACTCAAAATAGTTCTTGTCAGAAGAACAACAAACACCGCGAACGCAGCGTTCTCGTAGTCTGTTGGTTGCACCTCGCACGAACGGAACTCGACACGCCAACCCATATTGGGCAACTGAGGTGGCGGAGGTTTGAACCGCATGGTCTGCCAGTTGGTAGACTGGATGTTCTGTGGACACCAACAATGTCCGTTAAAAAGGCCATCCAGTTTCCAGTTTCCTCACCTCAAAATGATCGGACGAATGTACGTCATCCTGATTCAACAACTCACGGTATATGACCAATGGATCACGGATAAACAAATGCGCAAAATGGCGTGCCAATGGCTCATCCATCCCTCCCTCCATAAGCCGGGCATGGATGGCCTTATCGTAAACTAGATCGTAGTCGTTGTACTTCCCCTTGTAGAAATTGCCTCGCACATCGTCTGTGGAGCATCCGCCAGGACCCGAGTAGTTGGGTCCGTTTGACAAATATAGCGAAATGCTGTCATATCTTGATTTGGGTATAACGAACCGAGACTTATCGAGCGGCTGGGTACCAAAGTGAGGTTTACGACGATGACGGGGTTGTATGCTTACTTCTAAACCCCGCTCCTCTCGCGTTCTGTCATCTACTGCACCAGCAATCACATTCCATCGACAATCGACGTCTGTCAGGTATCCTTTGAAGATCGGAGCGGCCGCTGACAATGTTAGCTGGTGGAGGAATAAAAAATTCGATAAGTGTTAAGGTAGAAAGTTATAAAGCTTCACTATCTCACCATGATGGGCGAGACCACGGCAAGGTGATCGTATAATCTCCGAGCTTCTTCAATCGAGCATGCCTGGAACGTGATCTGCAAGCAACAGCATCCCATTCCAAAGCACATGCAGTCCAGGTACACTGAATCCTCCTTTGCATCTGGGACGCAATCCAGCAAGTGAGACTTGCTCTCACGATAAGCCTGGTCCTCAGGCGCACGCGTGCTGCACGCAATGGAGGCGAGCACTTGGAGCTCCTCTGTAGTCATGTGTTGAATTGTCACCGGGACGGGCTCCCGGAATGGGCGAGGCGTCGCGCGATCAACAAAAATGGGGAGATTGATGGCCACCTTTCCACCACGTCTCGTTCGGATGTTCTTCGTGAGTGTTGGAAACCGGACATGCTCGTTGATGCAGGCGTCGGGTATAAAGAGTGAACGCGCAGCACCATTGGAAGGAGAGAGTGGATTGTGATCGCATGGGGGACTCCAAAATTTGCCAGACCCAAGAAGGGGGAAGGATGTAATTGTTAAAACTGAGTCATTGGTGGTAGGCAGATTCGATATCGCCAATGCACGTCTGAGAATGCTCATGAGAACGCCATTCTAACAAAAAGCCGCTGATTTTACCTGTCTCGCATACTTGGCTCGACAGACAAAAGATCCTTCAGTGACGAGCCATACGGAGCTCCAGGGGTTGATTCCAGCATGTATCTACCGTACTCAGGCTTCCAAGAGCTTGGAGGAATTTCACTGAATTGATACAAGACCACAATCAGAATCAGCGGGTTTAGTGAAATCGTCGTCCTTTCCACAACCCGTTTCGGAGCAAAAGGGAATCATCATCCTTACCCTTTTGCCTCGGCATCCTTCTCGATTTTTTCGAGCTTTTCGAGGGTGGCGTGCGCATCCAGTGACAAAGTAACCTTCTGGGCAGCTTCATCGAAATGAACCACAAGGTATTCGACCTCGTCGCCCCAGAGCAGGTGATCTTTTTTGCGGGTCTTTAGTCTGTGAAAAATATTGAGCAGCTGGGTGATCCCGTGACATCGAACGTGGTCGGCATGCTTCTGCGCTTCATCCCAAGACAGCGGGGTGCCGAGACTGAGGAGACCCATTGAGATGCAGTTTGTGATCAATCGCAGTTTCCACGATAGATTTTAGATTCTGCGGAATTGAAATCAAAATCAATCACAAGCCACGGCGGTTGGTAATGAACGACGATCAGAATTGAGAATTGGAGGGCGAATCGGTCGGAGGGATTGCTGATCGCAGATTGCGGGCCGACTACTGTGTAGCTATTTGTGCCAACTCACTGGATCTTATCTTGCTGTGGTGGACGATGGCGCAATCGCTTTATTGTTCAACAGCATAATCTGAAATCATTGCATAATTCATGCGCTTTGATTTTGTATCTACTGCGGGTGACGCGGAACTCAGCGTCCTACTTCACCAAACGAAATCCACCCAAAGTAGTTTGGGGCTGCTTCCATTATCCACCCTGCTTCCACACTGGACACACTTCGCACGTAGTTTCTTGTTGTTTTCACCTTTATAAACAATTCGTCAGCTAGAAATACGTGTAGAATATTCGTTTAAATACCATTTCGTGATAGAAAATCGCATTTGCTTTCTTACGGAAAAGGACAGATGAAGGATGGATATGCATCACCTTGTAGATATCAGTGATGTTCGCCTTATTACCAATTACACCCACCTGTGACGTTGCCACAGACTTGTAAGTTCCATCCTGCTGCAACACTCCAGTGTTTGTGAAGAACCCAGTAAGCAAACAGCGAAGTATAGGCTCGGTGTCGCCAATCTGGATACCCTCCTTCAAACATGATGTTCCGGTAGGGATGCCAAGCCTATCGCAGAACGTCTGCAGCTGTCCTCGCACCTTCTATTCAAATCTTGAGAAAGAAAAATACTGCCACTAAAACTCAATCTTGCCTCCACTTGCTTTAGAGACCGAGCGTTGATGAAGTTGTCGTTGCACCAGTCGCGATCCTTTCCAACGTCCAGATATGCTTTCCAGATGTTCAACAGTGTCAGATGATCTCCTTGGTGATTGATAAACTTGTTCCTCGCTTCAGCGGCTTGCTCTCTCTTGTCGACAGGCACAAATGTGATATTCTCCACTGAAAGCATTGCAACAATCGTCAGCATCTCCTTTGTGCACTTGTATTCTTGTGACATTATGAGAACTTTCGCGAATGGTGGATCTAGAGGGAATTCTGCAATCTTTCTTCCTGGAACTTATGTGAGACTGTCATGAACGAGTCCATGCGCTACCTACCAAGGTCTGTGAGCTCGCCATGATTATCTAGGGCGTGAAGGGCGTAGAGCCGCTCGAGGGCGCTGAGCATTGCGTCTCGTGACGGTCTGTCCAAGTAATCAAAGTTGACGACATCGGTGATTCCCGCTGCCTTCATTTGCAACAATGCGCTACCGAGGTTACAGCGAAGGATTTCTGGGACAATATCGTTGTCCATTCGTAAGAATGCTTGCTTCGTGTAAAGCCGGTAGCACTCTCCCGCGCTCTAGAAGTCTGCGTTTCAGTTTTGCATTTCTGAGAAGGGATGGCCAACGTGCCTGACGACCCGCTCTCCCTGCTCGTTGTTTTGATGATGCTTTTGAAATAGGTTTCACATTCAAAGTTTCCAGACCTGCCCCTGATGTTAAATGAAGCTGTACCATCGCCATCATAAAGACACACCGTTGCGGGCATGGAATTCCCGTTGCTTTACCATTCCTGTGTCGACAATGTATTTTATTCCTTCGATTGTAATGGAGGTTTCGGCGATGTTGGTTGCCAAAATGACTTTTCGTACTCCCGGTGGAGCAGGTTCGAAAACTTGGCTCTGTTGAGCGGTGGGAAGCGATGCGAAGATGGGGCATACCAAAAGCTGGAAGGAAATAAGCAATTGAGAAACGAGAGGTTTTCAAAAGTTAACCACCTTCATTTTTTCTGGAGGCAAGTCAGCGGCATGGTCATTTATCAACTTCTCCAGTCCCTCTATTTCTTCCTGACCTATGTGGTTGTTAGGAACCATAAGGGATCGAGGATCTCGACATACCTGTCAAGAATACCAAAATATCACCTTGTGGGCGTTCCATGTGTATCTGAAAAGTCGCTACAAGCGCTGAATCAAGGTGATCTTCTTGCTGGGACTGGGCATGATACACCTCGACTGGATACTGGCGACCAGCAACATATATGACCTCTGCACTGCATAACTGGATTAGCCGTGATACAGAAAACTTCATTTAACAAAAATACCCGAAAAACTGAGCAAATCGTTCCGCATCCAGCGTAGCGGACATAATGATGATCTTTAAATCCTTTCGTACTCTTTGGATCCGCTTCATCATGCCGAATAAAATGTCTGTTCTCAATGTTCGCTCGTGCGCTTCGTCGAGAATAATACAAGAATACTGGGACAAGTTCGGATCGCCCAGAAGCTCACGTAAAAGCATTCCGTCGGTCATGTACTTAATTTTTGTACGTGAGGAGGTGACGTCTTCGAACCGAATTGTGTATCCGACGAAATCTCCCAATTCGACGTTCATTTCTTCCGATACCCTCTTAGCAATCGAAATGGCGGCCACTCGCCGTGGTTGTGTCACTGCAATCTTGCCGGTACGCGTTAGGCCGGCCTCGTGCAGAAACTGAGGGACCTCTGAAATCGAAATACTTGTTAACCGATGTCCAGTTGTGTTCGTGTAACGTACGTGTGGTTTTCCCAGATCCCGTTTCACTTACGATGATGACCGCGGAGTTTGAATTTACCTTTGTAATGATCTCGTTTTTGGCTATTGTCCATGCGAGTTCCGTCGTTAGTTTTCAACTCCCAGAATAAACACAAAGACAGAGGGAAATACCTTTAAATATGGGAAGCATTTCTCGATCCTTTCTGATCTTCAATAGAGCGTCAGATTTCTTCGAAAGGGGACTTGTAAGACCGGCTGCTCGATTCTGATTTCTACTCTGGAGTTGAGTTGATCCATTCGATGGTGATGATAACGAAGGTATTTTCTGTATCTTTTGGCTCAAGCTGGTTCCATTTGCCTTCGCATTGATGGATTTTTGCAATGGAGAGCTTTCTTTTCCCTTTTCGATTTCTTCATTTTTTGGGGGCATGGGATTTGTGTTCTGTGCTTTGCTGTCTGAACGATCACGTCTCATTGCCTCACGTTTCAAGCGCTTCCTTTCACGTTTGCTGATCCCCTTAGGACTATCGCTGATAGATAATGGAACATCTGCCTCGATCAGGGACGAGCCAGGCATGAGGTCTAATGGTGTTGTCCCTCCGTTTGGTTCATGGTGACCCAGCGAGTTCCTCCTCTTTCTCTTCTTTTTCCTCTTTGCAGGTAGTTCGTGAGATTCTTCGGTCTTCTGCTCGACGGGTGTTCCAATATCATCGCTGGACACGTCGCCAAAAGGATCAAGCAACGTCATTGCAGTCACCAGCCAGCCACCATCAGAAAAGGAGGACTACCACCGTGGGAAATTAGTATTACGGAAGATTTGAATACACACTGAAAAGATAAACACGGAAAGCAAATGCAAGACAAAGGGAAGGCAACCAAGAATTAACAAGGAAGTGCAATGTTCATTCAGTAACCCTTCCAACCACTCTCTTGCCCATTGAATGACGCCCAATTATCCTGAATGAATATCGTGAGTAGGAATCAACAGATTCATAAAGCCGTTACATACCCCATTCATTGATAACGGTGCTCCCATTGTGCCGGTACCAGAGGGCGTGGTTTGCGGGTGAAGCACGAAAGAAGAAAGGGGAGGTATTCCACGAACGTTCGACTGCTGGTGCTGCAGCCCACCGGCCATCGGAATTCCTGCAGAGGCGTCACCGATCATCGCTGATGACAGGAACTTGTCTCTAAAGGGGCCCCACGATGGAACACCTCCAACTACTGCGACGCCTGGTGACGCAGTTTCCATCACCATCCTGCTAGGTTCAGTAGGCTCAGGGCGAGCAAGGTCTCCTCCGTCCATGGAGTTGTACCGTAGCACTGCTGTGTTCATAAACGAGTGAGAAGTCGTCGTAACTGGTGGTGCTTGGGTCGGAACAGTGAGCTCAGGGCGCCCAGGAAGCCTTGCTGCCGAAAGATCGGATCGCATTGTCTCAATTAAAGATGCCAAGACGGAGTGTAACCTCCCTGCCATGAACCAGTATCGTGCAATAGCACCGAGAGCTCGAACGTGAATCTCAACTTTTGAACGTGAAATAGAGCTCGAGTCGTCTTCAACCATTTGCGCCGACATGACATGGATCAACCCACTCTGGAATATACAGAATGCCACAAATGGGCATATGTAGTTCCAGTTCGGATTCGACTTCATGACTTTCTCGATAAGGTTGCAAATTTCTGAAGCGGCACTGCGACACGCTTTGAAGCACGATGAGTAACGAACTTGTTCCGGCGTGTCCCGAATCAGTCCCATCATCTTTGGTCGATGAAGAAGGATAACGCAGGTGTGATAATAAATATGAAGATATGGCGGGATCCATGCGGCACTTGAATCGGGGTTATGATTCACCGTGAATTCATCGTCCACATTCCGAATGTAGTCAGGAAGGGAAGACATCCAATCTCGAAGCGAAGCATCAAGTACGGATAACTGGTAGTCCGCATCCAGAGGTGCCGGGAAACTTCGCCCTTGTGCAACGGCCTGTGCTCTATGTCCATCCGTAACCTGCTGATGGCCATTGCGCGGACTCATCATCTTGTGCTGATTGGAGTACTCTACGATTTTTCCGAAAATTTTTGTGAGCAGTATATAATACCCAGTCGAGTTCTGATGCGGCATCCCCGGTGTAAACATGTTTGTCGAAGTAAGAACAGCGATTTGGAAAGATTCGTTGTGGGCAAAGGCGGCTGCAGTAGCACTCGGCTGATCACGCTGTTCGGCCTCTTCATCGTCAACAAGCGCTTGAAACACGTCTTCCGGGCATGGCAGATAAACCCTGCAGTCCTTTTCGTTGATAATCATGGATCTGTCCGCTGCGGCCCCGGCATATCTATCGAGGATGTAGCAGCACCACCATAGCCTTCGCCGCTCTTCCATCTCCAGAGAATCAGTCCGGTGCCGGCTGCTCGACGATTCTTCAAATTCTGGTTCGACGTTCAGCTTCAGCTCTTGTGCCATTCGGATTGCCATTCCGGAATACATCCATGCTGCAGAACCTGAAGAGACTCAAATAAAAAACTGTGGAAATAGTATGTTCTGGATATCAACCACACCTCTCCCAGAACCCGCCGCATATGTTGCCAGCATAACAAGTGAGGTAACTGTGGATTGGCTTGGGGAGTCCATGTAATGGTCAACAAGCTCCCTCGCTCGCATGTAAAATACATCACCACTTGCGAAAGGCTGGTCAGGTTTGGTCAGGACCAAGGGATGTGTCGAGAAGCGAGCAGACAGAGCGTAGATTGCGTTCAGGAGAAGAGGGGAGTGCAGCCGAATTTTTTTCCTGAAATTGTGCTGGTTTAGGAGTGGGAAGAACGGATCGCAATATTCGTAGAACAAAGTAATCAGATCGTCAAGCACTTCCTGAGGCAAAGCTGGCGATGAGCTCGAACCGTCTGCCCCAAAAGCTGCAGAGCTGATAGGCGGGGTAGCTTCATCCATGCCAAATCCTGCCTGCTTCCCCGTTCCGTTTACATCAAAATCTGGTATCCCCGTCGCACTCGCAGTGGGCGTGCTGGAAACTTGGCGCCTTCGAAGCGCGGTTAACCTGGCAGCTGCGATATCTGCATCGTCTGAGGAAGCGATACTCTCGCCTGTAGATATCTGGCGTGCATTCAGCAGCAACTCCATCTCTTTTAGGCGGTTCTCCAAAGTCTCAATGTAGCCGGCTCGCGGCCCTCGCTTTTTTGCACCGCGGGAGTAAGAGCACGCTTGACCAATCCTCGAGCAATGTCCACATGTTGGTTTTCCACCATCACATTTCACTTTCTTTTGGTCGCCAAGGTTGGTTGGAATTGAATGGTGGGAAAGCATCGGTTAATTGGATTCCGGGTCGCGGGAGCAGGGTCGGCGGAACTTACCTTTTTGTTGCAAGCATCACACGCCTGTGTAATTCTCTTTCGCTTGTTCTTGTCCTTCGAATTCCTGGGAGAGTCTTCAAGGTCTCCGTCGGAATCCGACGTGTCCGGCATGTTGAATTGTGCTGAGACCTTCCCGAAATCTCAGGGTAAGTAACAAAACGTTAAGAAAGACAGTTTGGTTGCTTACCTCCAGTGTTTCGTATTCAAATAACACTCCTCCTTGTGTGTTCAGCCCCTGTGGACTCGCAGCAGGATGGGCGGCAAAATTCTCACCCGCTGAACGCCACGCAAAATCACGAGGATCGGCTTATTGAAGCGCACAATGTTCAGTTTTGAAGCTTGATTTAAAAAATAGCACACGTTTCCTAATGTTGTTTGCAAATTGCGCTACCCCTGAAATCTGCTTGGGAAGCTCCCTCGCATATTTCTGGGCCGAGACTGCGAGCCCCAAAACCACTTAAATATGTCCGTAATTCCAACACCAGACTCTGGCATTTTCGTTTCTTTGTTTCCGTCCTCCGATTCGTCCTCCCCATCCAACTGTCCTCCTTCGCTTTCATCAACATGACCGCGATTAGATGAATCATTTTCTCGACGCTCTCGATGCCGCCTTCGTCTTTCCTTCCGTTCCTCGTCAAGATCGTACTCAATTTCGTTAACCTCTTCTTCTGCAAGCTCGCCATCTGCATCGAACCTCATGTGTTTCCTTTTTACCACGCCCTTGCTTGTCGTGCTAGGTCCACCCCCATCATCATCGTCGTCCGTCCCATCTTCTTCGTCCCCAATACGAGATCTCTTCATCGACATAGGTTCGATACCGTCTTCGGTATCTCTCGGACGTTTCTCGGTCCTAAGAGAGGGCCTCTCCATGGTCAAGTCTGAAGGATTGGTGGTACGACCCCCTGCTTCACGAGAGGCAGGCGATGGCTGGAACTTCGTCGGAGTTGGTCGAACTACAAGACGATCTGAAAGAAGGCAAGAAAAAGGATATTTAGTAGTAGCCTCTGCAAATGGGTCGGGGAGAGCATGATGCCGAGCAGGTATATTCTTTGATGTCGGATACAACGCAATATGGCACAAACTAAAAAGGGGTTGCTATTCTCCGCTCAGTGAAACTAAGCAAAAAGGCAGCTTTGTCATTGTTGTGCGACGGCAAACATCTGGAATCATCCTTGAATCATTGCAAGGTCTCCTGATTTGAGGATCAAATGGTAGATGGACGAGGAAGGGTCGAAGGAAGGAAAAGGGGGATTTGAAGAATGCAAACTCAAAAGCAGCTACACCAGGCGATTGCGTGCTTTTCATCACATTCATTACCAGGCAAACTTTCGTGCTGTTCACCGCGCTCGTTTTGGCTCCTTTTGGCTGCCGATGTTGTTCCCGAAGCCTTCTCAGTCTCCAGAGCTTCTTTGAATTTGGCGTAATCCTGGTACGTCTTAATTCGCCACATGGGAGCCCCGTTAAACATATTGATCGGGATCCCCGGCGAACCATCTCTTCCTTCCATGCAATAGAAAACAGGATCGACGTCAAGTGCTGCTTCATCCGTGTCAAGCTCACCATCCTCTACGTCTTCATCCTCATCAACGGCTTCCTGGCCGTCTGCTGCCTCCTCGTCGCAAAAGGCGACGAAACCTCTTGGAGTCTGGTTCTGGATCATCGAATGTTCATCCAACTCATCAACAGCCCTTTCAAATGACCTGCATTGAAGAACGTATCGAATGAGCCGTTTCCACTCCTGCACAATAACGAAACAAGAAGTTGAATCGATCCAGCGAACTTGTAATGGCCCAACAAGCTTCTGCAGATTTTCTAAAATGTCGTTAGTGCGCCATTTGTTCGGGAAATCGTAGATGTAGTAAACGTCCGAACGAGGTACCATTGCTAAATAGAAAAGAAGACAACATCAGGATATGTAGACGTTGATACAACTGGTTGGCTCACTCTCATGGCCACCCAAGTTAAAGAACGGGATGTCCGATCGCATTAAATATAGCTTATTCTCGTAATCAGAGATTGTTGGGTTTGAAAAATCGAGTCTTCTACTGCTGATCGCCTGCGTAGCAAGACCGGCCATTCGCAGGAAAGCAACACCAGTGCAATACGAGTCAAAGCCGGCTTCGTGGAAGCGAGAAGTGTTTTCTTCATATTCTCTGAATTCTGCGTGGAGCTCTAACAATAAAGAGAAGATCAGCTATTTCCATTGTGGATATGTAGCTCATATATCATACCAAAGTTCGGGAACATAAATGGTCCTAACTTGACTCGTCCAAACAAATCCGCGAGTACCGAACTGGTGATAAGACTCTGGAAATGCGAGTTTCAGAATTTTTTTTCCACCATAAGTGATCCCATAAACGATGCCTGAAGTTGGGTAGTAGCCATTGACAACTTCTTCGTGTCGAAAACACTTTGCTACGGGTTAGAGCTGAATATAGTTTGGTTTCGTATCCTACCAAGGCCACTCTGTGTGAACAATTCGTTTGAAATCTTCATATCTTTCCGGAAGCTCGCCGTAAAACTGCTGGAATATCTGGCAAACGTCTGACATGAAAGTGAGACTGCGGAAGCATTGTTGACCTGAAATTCGTATACCAAGCAGCATATTGTGCCCACAAATCGGCTTCTTTGACGCTCCGATCATATCGAAAACTTTTCGGAGCCCCACTACTGCTGAAAGGTCTTTCTGAAATTAAAAATAAGGAAACCAGTATTTGAATTCCTTAATGGTTGCTCACTTGCGACTGTGCACCTTTATCGCCAGCACGTTCTCGCTTCTCCTCTTCCGTAAGTCGAGTGAGTTCAACACCGTTCGAATTACCGTCAGTAGCAACAAATCCATTGTACCTTCAATTCTATAAGAACAAAATCCCGCCCCAGGGATTGCATTACTTACATTTTTCTGATCTCTTGGTGAACCAATCGTCTCAAGTATCCATTTCCAGCTTGAACAAACAATGTTCTGTCGGCAGAGTTTTGCATCCAGTTTGTCACCTTTTCCCTGATAATATACATAAGTAACCGGGCAGACCACATTAAATTACTGGAGCCATACTTAAAATCCTCGATGAAAGGGCGGTTCTTATCATCGATCGGTATGTCGTCCCGGACAATGTTTGCTTGATTCTCTATCCGAATTCTTGCGTTCTCTTCATCTTTCCGGTTCATATACGGAATTCCTTTGCATGTACAGTGAGAATCATACTAGTTCGAGGTGAAAGTTGAATCTTACCTTTCCCGATCCATTTATTGAAGTCAAAACCGTGAGAGAACAGAAACTCTAAACTGGATGCTTGGCAAAGAAAAGATTTGTCCGGCACATTTCGCGACGTCCCCACCGATGGAAATAAGTAGAAATTGAAAGGTCGTGCAATGTACTTCTGCGTTTGAGCGTCCCATGTGAAAGGGCAGACTCCAAGCTGCACAATCAAGAACTTTCTTGCCGACTCCCTGACCTTTGTATATCTTTCCTGATGAGTATCAAAGTAGTCGAGCTGTTGTTTGGCATCCGGATGTAAACCTTGTTTTCAAATCGAAATTAGTTTCAAAACCATCGACGCACCAGGCAAAATACCGGTGAGCTCTGTATCTATAGCAATCAGATCGCAGCCGTTGATTGCCTCCTGAATGGCTGGCAACAGCCCCTCGAAATTGTCTTTCAGCACCTCCATGTTGATAATGTGGCGCAAGGGGAGTATTTTTGGAAAAGTCGAGGATCACAAAATACTTTATCACAGATGAGCCAGAATGGATCACACCACTCATGGGCATTCCATTCCGGCCAAGCTCAGCACCCCCCTCCTGCCTGTCCCCGGCACCGGCGGATGATCTTGATATACCTCTTTCACCTGGGCACCTCGTTTCGAGAATAAGAAGAGAGTTGTCTGGGAATGACCTGAAGAGCTTTTTCGAGCTTCTCTTTGCGATACCCGGCACTACCGCGAAGGAAGCTCTCATAAATTGCTTGGTATGTGCAGATTTACACAAAAGTTTAAGCGTGAGAGACTAACAAGTAAACAAGTGGGGAACCCTTGATGACTTGGAAAGAGATCTCTTCGAAATTCCTCGGCGCATCGGCGAGGGCAGCAATAGAGCCGGTGACGATGACAGCTTCACTTTCGGACAAGCCGGGTCTACTTTCTGGAGACCTCGATCCCAAGAGGATATCGCAAGAATCTTCAACCTTGGTGCTTGGTACGATGTGCATTCCGACGAGGATGAAGAAAATCAGCCGATTTCAGGTTGGTCTTCGACCTTGGACGATGCTGCACGAGTGGCGAGGACACGGCGGCGACATCAAGGCACTTGGGCAGAAATAGTTCGTTCCAACAGAGCGACTCTCGACAATCGCCGAACTGAAGCGGTTTACTCGCCGAACTTGCCCAACGCAGAACACCGGGATGTTCTGGTGCGTTATCCCAGCAGTGGAGGTAACCAGCGTCTGGCCATGAGTCTCGAACAGACAGCTTTAGAATTGGAAGTTCTCGAAGATCGAGCTCAGCGATTTCGTGATGACGCTGAAAATGTTATGCAAAATATCGCCCTTGGTGAGTTTTGGCGGCCACCTGGACGACAAGCAACTGAGGACAGCTCCACAGAGCTTGAAGACACAATGTACTCCTTACTGCGAATCATGAACAGCTCTGTCCAACCTTACTTGGTTCTCCGCGATATTGGAAATCGTAATCGAGACGCTTTTGCTGACTTCGGAGAAGAGTCATCGCCCGGTCTCGAAGAACCTTTTTATGAGAGTTCTGACCAGACTGGTTCATCGCCCGAATACTACATTGAGCGTCCGAGATCAGCTCCAGGAGGTCGTTACGTTCGAGGACGAACTGGTCAGGCCGACCGTTTATGAAAATGATTCAACAAGCTCAAAAAAATCTAGAAATCATTGCAGGTTGATTAAGGCATTTTTAATTGGAATTAAAAGGGCTTTGTGTTCACAAGAATCGCTGTGGCTTGTGAACTGTAAATGGGGTGGTTGGAGCGAGTTCTGTTCTTTCTGGCGGGGGTCGTGGTGACGGCAATTCTGGCGAGATTCGTTACGAACCCTTCGGTGATCGATTCCAGAAAAATCAGCTCACATCAACAGAAACCACGTAGAAAAGAACATGATTCGGACGACTATGAAACTGAAAGCGAAGATGACACCAAGAAAACGGATTCCGTTTCCAAAGGCGAAGAATGTAAAATGGTAAGTACGCTCAGTATTTCACTTAAGTTTGAGCTGAACCGATAGTCGCAGGTGCTGGTCGTGAGAACCGATATTCAAATGGGGAAAGGAAAAGTAGCTGCACAATGTGGACATGCTGCTGTTGCAGCATACGTTGAAGCGCAGAAAAAGGCACCGCGAATACTCCGGCATTGGGAAACATATGGAGCCGCTAAGATAGCGTTGAAGTGCGACTCTGAGGAGGATATGTATGGTTGAAGTTTAACTGATGCCTATATTTGCTGACCTTGTGAGGCATTAGGTTGGAGATGCAAAAGAAAGCACGCGCAACTGGGTTGGTGGCCAGGTCGATTCAGGATGCTGGCCGGACACAAATTGCTGCCGGAACAAGGACGGTCTTGGCCATTGGTCCAGGTAAGCGTAAATCTTTCGATACCAAGTTGAAAGGACTTCTAACCACATGTCTTGTCCTACAAACACAGCTCCGAAATCTGCAATTGATAAGATTACTGGGCATTTGAAGCTGTATTGATTATGATGGAACGGACGTTTTCTACACTTAATGTTTTTTGGGCACTTTCATCCAACTACATGATAAAAGGCCAATGATTTGTCATTTGCTAGTAATGGCGCAGCCCCACAAAGGGCCTACCTTCCCTGCGGAGAGACTGTTGGAACTTCGGATCGCAGACACGGCCGAAGATTGGGAGCGTGCTGGCTTTGCCGTTTCACGCATTCCGGAACTCATTCATCCATTCGTGACGGTCGGAAAAGTTCGTATTTCCCTGGTTGGCCCAAATGCAATCGGTATTTCTCCGCCCATGGCTTTCACACAGTAGGGGGACTCATTCGGCTTTTGATTTCTAGGAGATCGTGGGCGCATTGTGAGGGGAATAGCTGGATGGAGCTGGGAAACAAGTCCCGTTCATGGAGGGGATATGATCTTCAACATTGATGGTCTTGCGACTGCATTAGTGTCTCCTCGTGACACCGAGCACCGTTCGTATGCGAGCAATCCTGTGTCTCATCCAAATGGGGTTACTCGCATCGACCATATTGTCGTATTCAGTCCCGCAGTTGACCGTACCGCATTTGCTTGTGGTTATCTCGGATGGAAAGTGAAACGGACGAGAGATGTGAACGGACGAAGATACATGTTCATGAAAGTCGATGACGTGGTCATTGAGTTGGTTGGGCCCGCGATCGACTATCCGCTTCCCGGATTCCGCCCGAGCAATGATCCCAATCACCCAGCCCTTCGCCCGTGGGAAACTATGAAAGGAGACGACGCTGCAGAGGTAAACCAAAACTTGAGTCAAACAGCCCATCCTCATCCTCTGTTCTTCCAGGCCGTCGCAACTGAAATTCGAGAATTCACCGGTAATGTTGCGCGATTATGGGGCATCACATTCATTTGCGACAACATTGTGAATTCACACAAGTCAATGGGATCCTTTGCTCGCACGCTCAAAGATGCGGTCCAACCAGGAAGGAAGATTTTCACACTTGATCAGTCTGCTGGAGTTTCGACCAATGTGGCCTTCATTAGCGAAAGCGAGCGGATATCAAACCCTAAATTGTAAACAACTTTCCATGTTTTGATTGGATGTATTGGTTCGATAATCGGACATGATCTGACACTACAACAACAATAAACGTTCACCAAAAAGATGACGGAGCATAGAAGTGTTGTGAGAATGGTGATGGGTAAGCCAACTCAGAGGTGACTATCGCGAGGTTGCTCAAATTGAAAAGACGGAGAACAAGATGAAGATGCGATCATTCCATTCGCACAGGAACGAAAAAGCGTTCCTCCAACAGCAGCCTACAAGCCGTCAGCAAAACTAAGGCAGGCCGTCGCTGATTTGCGAGAAAGAAGACGGTGGGAGTGGTTCGGATACTCGTCAAGTAGACTAACCATGTTTGCTCCGAGACAGCCTGCTTAAGAGGGAACAGACCTACGATGTGAACCTCGTCACTACGCACATGCCTATTTACGAGCCACTGATGGACGAGTATCTTCACGATTACTTTAATCTACCGAAGATGCGGGAGCATCTAACGAAACTGGGACTGGTAGGTCCTTGTAACCTGTTGATATTCAAACTCACATTCCCGTTACAAGATCGATAGCTCCGGTCGAATAGTAGACCCGAAAACATTTAAGTACGATCAGATTCGGCTGGATAAGCAACAATATGAGAGGGATATCCTCAAGAAACGAGAGGAGATTGAGCTTGACAGGCAAATTGAGGTCAGCTTGGGACGCCCCGTCTCTCGAAAAAGGGTTATTGACCCAAAAACTAGGTTGCTATACGTCGCCAGTTAGCTGAAGAGAAGAACCCAAGATCGCAGAAACTAAAGCGAATGAATCTGGTAAGCCATCTGTGGATGACTCTTAGTTTTCTAAGCATCCCACAAGGATAAGTATACAAACCAGGCAATTTTGGACCAGTACCCGATCACCATGTATAAAACCGCCTTGCTATATTCGGAGAAACCCGCAAAACTGATGAGCATTGACCAAATGATACTTGCTCGGCTGCAAAATCGGTCCCCCGTTCAGCTTGGAGGTATAGCTACACATCGCCGTATACTTCAAGCAAAGCGACGTGTTAAGCAGCAGAAACAGTTTGAAAAGTACAATTTTTACGAATATGAAGTACAGAAGGGCAACGAATGGCCAACGGGCTTGAGCGGTGCTGATGAACAGGTCATCCACGATGATCTAAGTGCCGATGAGTACGAGGACGAAGAAAGCACCATACGAGCTCTGCCAGTCTCATTTGAGAAGAGAGAAAACAGCTCAGCGGTGATGGAGACTCGGTTACCCCCTGTGCAGACACAAGGATGGATGGAGCAAAGAGGACCATCATTAGATTGTGACGTTAGTGAACTATTTGAATCCTCCCGAAGGGCATTTGAAGCGGCCGATGTCACTGGTGTTCGAAAAGCGCTATATGCACTGTTGAGAAGACTTGGATCTGATGGAATAGTTACTGATGATGAAGATTTTGAAACAACACTTCAAATTATGGCACCAAATGTTTATTGGACGTCATCAGAAAAGATGCTTCTATCCATGATCAAAAGCGCTGGTGCTGACACGGGACAGGCAAGTTGTAAAAAATGTTTTGTAGTGACACTGGATAATCCAGATGTGCCGATTTAGGCGATACGATCAATACTCTCAAAACGGGAACGTTCTGGACCTCAGACTCCATTGCGTCCTGGATCCGCTCAAAATTTAGAAAAATTGGCGCATAATTCAAAGAGAAGTACCGATGGTGTCGATCAGGGTGGGCCTCCTTATCCCACCCGCCCCAAATCAGCGCGTCCCGCAAGAGATAGTGCATATCCTACGGGAGGTGCATTCAGTGATTTTGGATCAGAGGGAGGATTTGAATCGGCTTCGGATGAAGCTGAGGTGTTATTTCGGCAACCACTGGGAAGTCCTGGGCCGATCGAGGAAGGAGATGAGGCAGATCATGGAACTGGCCAAACATTTGATTCGCCGGAGAATACAACTGAATCTGCGATATACGGGGAGTCTGTGTTGCACTCGCAAGTTTATAACGGAAGTACAGATCCCGATCAAGGTGACGCAACTCAGTTTATTGCGCCGCCTGGTCAGTTTACTACCCCCGGATTTGACGAGCTTGAGCAACAAAACCCAGCCGGCATTGAAACCAGTGGGCAAGCTCCAGACCCACTTGAAGAAGACAAAGCATTCTTTGGTGGCGAACAAGGTTATAGTCTTCCCGAGTCGCTTTTAAACGAGTTCTTCACGACACCGCAAGGTGCCAAAGACGAGATACTAGAGGACCTGGGTCAACCCTCTCTGAATACATCGTATATTGGAGATCAATCCGTCGAGGATCATGATCATCATTCAAGCCAAAAAGATGGCAGTCAGCATGATTTCATGGCCATAAGTGAACTCGAGCAGGAGTTCACAAGTGTTGAGGGCACTGTGCAGCAACAGGATGATGTCAATGTGGTGCTCCCAGCGAAGTCTGGAACCCCAAGTCGAAAGGGTAGTCGTCCAAGCAGTGCCAAAAGCAAGATAAGCAGTCGCGCTTCTATTTTGGATAGCCGAATCGGAAGCACGGTTAGCAGCAAGAGCAGTCTGGTGAAGACGGATTCCATGACAACACTCGACCTTGCGACACGGCGACTTCTTCCGCCCAGCGAACAAATCTCATTCCACACTGGAGCCGGTGGAGTCGGGGAACAACCTCAAAGCCAGACTGACAATGAGTCCAACCGGCTCTCTCAGACGGTTGAAGTGCATAACGAACAGCAGGCGGAACTTGATGGACAGCCATCGCCCGCGGATATCATCGTTCAAGCTGGTAACATACCGTTGCCACCTAGCCAACCGCCAAGCGTTGTCGATCTTGCCGGTAGGAGCTCTTCGCGCGCATCGGTGTCATCCGAAAGACGAGTGAAGAAGGCGAGAGAACAGGATTATCAAGACCTGCATGAAACCATCAAGAGCGCCAAAATACTCACGACCAATGATTATGAAAGTTTTGAGACAGCAGAAGATCAAGAACGAAAATCAAGTTTGGTTGAGACTAAGAAATCTGAACCGCAGGATTCAGGGGCCAAGACGCAGCTGGTCCAAGCAGCCGGAGCAAACGACTTAGTCGATGCAATAAACTCACCACTTCCACCCAGCACACGGAGCAGTATCGTTGAGATCAACGATACTAAGGCTGCTGCAGAGTCAAAGCTCGAAACCGGTGACGGCATGACGAAGATGGGCTCCGATGGTATCACCGAAAAAGCTGCTCATACACTGTCAGCTTCGTCTCTGACTGGCGATACATCATCCTTCAGACAGTCACGCCATTCTATAAATGAATCATCACAGAAGGAGACCGGCCGACACAAGTCTCTGGTAAAGTCACGGCCCGCCTCGCTTCCAGGATTAAATAGATCCAGCCGAAATGCAAGTGGAGCACTATCACGCCAGCAGTCGCATTCATCGAATCTGAAAGGAGTCGAAAACGTGAATACAATTTCAGCGGCGGAACGTCGGCTTCCAACTTCTGGCGAGCAGAGTTCGGATGGTGATGCTAAGGGAGATTCATTGCCATCACATGTTGAAGGACGCGCCTCGACCTCTACCATCGCGGTAGCGATGGGGATGCCACTACCACCTAGCCTCTCGGCTAGCAAATCGAGCCTCCTTGAAGATCATACCAAAACTAAGCATCAGACAACGAATGAAGGCATTGAGACAATCTCTCAGAACAGTCGAAAAGGATCAACGGAAAAGTTGAAGAGCCATCAGGGGTCTCTGGGGTCTATTAAGGCTGGAAATGATACATTCCAGGCTCCTACTCCCAAAAAGCTCTCCCGAACGGCTTCGGCAAGTTCTCGTAAAAGCAGCAGAGTCAAAGATACACGGGAAAAAAGCCAAGAACCAGTGCATGGAGAAATTTTACCTGCGGAAGTCAATACTGTTGAGAGCAACGGATATGAGTACCAGGATGATTTTGATCAAGTAGGTGATTCAGATCTCAGTGCGTCCGCGAATGACTTGGGAGCAGCGGCTGGCACAGAACATGCCACAGGACCTGGAAGTTCCAAAAGCACAGCATCCTTGAAAGCTGCCCCTCAGGCTTCCGATCAGAATCCAGCTCAGTTCACCGAGGATTCTCTAGCACAGCTCGTTGATTCTAGAAATCAGACTCGGCCACAAAGTGCAGCGAGCCGCAAATCTAAAAAGGATCAAACCTTTACTTACATTGCCGGAAGCAAGCATGCCAGCAGATCTTCGAGCATAAACTCGAGAAACCCGGTTGCTTTAGTCGAGCTTGCGGAGCTTCAGAACAATGCTGTCGTCGCTGCCGACCATATTGTAGCTGCGCAAGAGATTCAGTCCCACCTTCCTGTAACGGGGGACGAAGTAAAGGCTGCTGTAGATGATGGTGAGCATTTGGCGTTGAGCAACCACAATGCTGTCATCACGGGAAGCACGATAATATTCCAAGGGCAAAATGGAGACCAGAAATCCAGCGAGGCAAACATAAGTCGCCCCCAGAGCATTAAAAGCGTTCGAAAACACAAAAGCTCTGAAAGTGTACATCGACAGCAAAGTGAAGCCAGCCTGAAAGCCGAGTTACATGAACAGGTTCAACATAATGCCGATCCTTCCACAAAGCAGCAATCAGAAAGCAGCTTTGCTGGTCAGACCACAGTCGCAACCACCCACGACGTTCTTGAAGGGAATTTGGATCATTCACCACCCGAAATACCAGTCAAGTACAGCCGCCCTCAAAGTGCAAAAAGCTTGTGTGAAGAAGGTCAGAAGAGTAGCCGTCCTCACAGTGTTAAGGCAAAAAGCCGCCAGCACAGCATGCAAAGCAAGCATAGTGCTCAGCACAACGCTCACAAAGCGGAAGCGGAGTTGAAAAGCAGCAGGACGGCCAGTGTTTCGGGCGATAAACATAAAGTTGAAAACACGGAAGAACTTGCGGCCCAAGAACTTGTTAGTGTGCAAGGACATTCATCAGAAGTTCAGGATATCCAACATGGCAAAGAAAGCAGACGGCTGGGGAGTGTTCATGATCTATCTTCTCATCATGAGATCAAGGGTAACATTCATCGATCAAGCGTTCACAGGGATGGCAGCAACAGTAAAAATTTTGAGGGCCCTCCTCACAAGAGCAGCCAAAGCATACAGATTGAGAAAGTTGATGGTGGCTCAGGTGAAATCCCCAAATCTTTGGCCAGCGTGTCAAATTTGCAAAGTATCCAACAGGATACGGAGAACAGAAAAGGAAGTCGACCACAAAGTATTCTCTCCGCTAAAAGTCGTCAGCAAAGTTTTCAGAGCAAGAAGAGCTCCAAGATTGCAGATGATCCATCTTCCCAACCCCAGATGGATGAAAAGCTGATCAGCCGCCAGGCGAGTCTCAAAAGCGTGCCATCTGGAGTGGAGAAGAAGACGATGAGCCGTCCAAGGAGCTTGAAAGGAGAGCTTCCAAGTGAAGATGAACACCAAGCCAGCCGCCCAGTGAGCCTGAAGGATGAAGCAAACACAAGTGGAAAACAGAAGAGCCGTCCAACGAGCCTCAATGACTTTACTGAAAGCTCAAACAGCCGGCCAACAAGCATGAAAGGAGAGCGGATTGGTGAGGGACAAGAGATTGGTCACCAGTTAAGTCTGGAAGCGGCACGCACTGACGGAGCAGAAGCGAAGGCGGGAAGTCGACCTGCGAGTGTAAAGGATACAACCAGAGTCGAGAGTGAGGCGCAAAACCGTCCAATGAGCGTGAAAGGAGAGATCACCAGAGTTGAAGTTGTCCCAACTGCAAACCGCAGTCGCCGAGAGAGCTCTTCAAGTAAGCCTGTTGAGAATCCAGAACGGCATGAGAGCGACATTGCAAAAGAAAGCAGCAGGCCATCGAGCGTGAAACTAGGAAGCGAAGGAGTGGGAAAAGCGCAGCCTGAAAACATGAGCCGCGAGCAGAGCTCAGTGAGATGGCCCATTGAGACGGTAGAGCTTCAGACGCCCGAGTTTCCCAAAGTAACAAGTTGGCCATCAAGCTTGAGGAAGGAGATCAGTGGAGAGGGTGAAGGAAAGCCTGCAACTTCGAGTCAGCGCTCAAGTATGAAAGGCAAGGAGCCTCAAAACGAAGAGCAGCAAACTGGAATTCGAAGTCGTTCACAGAGCTTGGCAAGCAGACAAGGTGGAAGGGCGGAAGAGGTCGATCAGGGCGACACTGCTGAGAACGCTGAAAAATTGGCTGGTCGTCCGGTGAGCGTGAAAGCAGCGGACACCCTCCAGGAAGAGGTTAAAAGCTTGAGCCGTCAATCAAGCAAGCAGGCTGGAGAAGTATCTCCTCAGCTGAACGACGTTGCACACCCAAGCAGTCGTCCACTGAGCTTGAGAGGGGGAAGCATCCATGGGCAAGAAAGACATGTTCAAACATCGGGCCGACAGCAAAGCACTGCGACTAACCTTGTAGAAGAAATGGAAGCTCCAGCAAATGACGCAGCAAAGTCGAGTCGCGCTTTGAGTCTAAAGGGAAGCCTCAAGGCAGAGAGCATCCATGGGCAAGAAGGACAGGTCAAAGCTTTGAGTCGCCAGCAGACCTCTGCAAGCAAGGGTGGAGAAGAGGAATCGGCTCTGACGGCCCAAGTTGCAAAACCTAATAGTCGGCCCTTGAGTGTACTGGGAAAAAGCTTGACAGATGTCAGTTCAGCTCCACAGAGCAATCATCTTGGCAAAGAGATGTTGGCCAGCAATCATAGTCGGCCAGCGAGTCTAAGAGGTGAGAGTGTTGAAGGGGACAAGGGACAAGGTGGTGGTAAGTTAAGTCGACAGGAGAGCTCAGCAAGTGCAGGGGCCCAGCCAAATGAGGGGAGCAGTCTAACCAAAGCGAACATGGCGACAGGGAGCGCTCCAGATGTTGCCTGGCAAACTGTACCAGAAGGAGAGGACCATGAAACCTCTCGTCCATTGAGTACAAGAGGAGTTGAAGCAACATCCAATAATGACAGTCATGTTGATCAAACCAAGACCCGTCGCACAGAGAGTGAGAAGAGTGCAAAGAGTACAAAAAGCAATCGAAGCGTAGCAAACTCTCTAGCCGAGAAAAACACGAGAGGATCAAGTGGAGAGCAACAAGTATCGGAAGCATTAACTGTGACTGGTGAGGCAATCCAAGCGTCACCACAGGCTACCATGAGCAACGCCGGTAGCAAAGCATCAATAGTATTGAAGGAAGGAAAGCCACCAGCTCAAATGAGTCCGAGCCCATCGGTGAAGCAATCAGACTCCGAAGGTGTTACATCACAGACAAAAGTCAAAAAGTCAAAATCTTCTTCATCGCTCTCTGGAGTGAAGAATCACACGGCGTCTGCTGTCCGTGGAAGTCAGGCATCGCTCCGTCGAAAGGCGCTCATGAGATCATCGAGTGGGATGGCACTTGATCAGGTGCAAAAGAAGTCAGACGCGTCATTGCTACAAGATAGTTCTAGTGGAGATAAGAGCGATGGACAAGTAGCTCTGCGAGATTCGCGAGCGAGCGTTCGGGACAATGGCGGTGAGTTGAAGCAAGTTGGCACCACAAAATCTGCTCGAAACAGCGTCAAGGATCTGGCTGCGTCAGCAGCAAGTGTCAGCATGTCTCGCAATCACAGTGAGAAACAAGTCGACACTGTAAATCTGGAAATTGGAGAAGAGCGGCAGAGTGACCCCAGCACCGTGCAGCAAGACGAGAAAGTATTTTCTCGAAGATCGAGTCTATCACGAAAGCAATCCAGCGGTCAGACTGCACCACCTGAAGATTCTCAGAGTGTGAAACCCGGTTCGCTACGCGAGATGGACACAGAAGCGAAGTCGATCAAAAATGATGAAAAGGGAAAGTTAAAGTCGACACGTGGATCCATCGCTGAGTCGGAAAAGAGTCAGTCAAAGCCCGGGGGGAGCGTAGTAGATCTTTCCAGCGAGCAAAAGAGCACGTCTCGGAAATCCTCACTAAGGGGCTCTAACAAGCAGTCAACCACAGAAGTAGCTTTGGTAGGCGAAGTGCCAACGGACCAATCAGTCACTCATGGTGTGAATGCTGACGAAGCACCTGCATCGCTGAGAAAGTCAGAAAGCCATCCACAAGCATCAGAGCAAGAAAACTCAAATAGAAACTCTGTTGCAAACTCTGCGAAACATTCGCTGAGCAAGTTGCCTGGAATGAACTACCAAGATTACAAGTCTGAGGAAACTAAGTCACGACCTGCATCCATATCAGCAGGTGCAGTTGAATCGCGGTCACGGAAAGCAAGTAGTAGGTCGGGATCCAGCCAGCGAAACAGCATGGCGACAAAGAGGGAGCCTAAGCTGGATTCTGAGTCCAGGAGCGGAAGCAGAAAATCGAACGTGATGGTCACAGCTGAGGTGAGTTGATAAAGTGTTGCATTTAAGTTCCATGGTTCCATACTCAATGTTTGACGGTTGCATAATAGGATGGAAATGCGGTGTGAGTGAATGGAATGGTGGATCCAACGGACCACACGAACAATTGGCAACAAATACCAATGGAGGGAGTGATTATGGAGGATAACGAGCAATAAATGATTGATACCGTAATCGACAGTCAGGGTCATCAGTAGTGATTAAGCGAGATTCTTAGCCAGCCACACCATTCGGTCACGGGGTTGACACAGCCACAGTGCACAGCTGTGGTGCTTAGCCGTGCTCAATTTACTATCACGTCGAAATTATCCATCTCTCCACTTCAAACTGTGCGTCACCTGGTAAGGAACCTGCCTCCACGACTTCCACTTCAAGTGTCAGGATGGATGCAGCTCCAGCTGGGTGACGAGCTTGTCTGCTCTTGGATTGGAGGTAGGGAGATGCAGCGTGGTTTGTTCGCCCGGACACCTCCACGTACAAAAAACAATCCGTGAAATGAGTAAGAATCACCCGACTGTGCGGATGGCTTTATATAGACTCTGTCACGTGTTCTTACACAAGCCATGGGCAGCAATTTGTGTCGAAGATCAGTAAATCACAGCTGGGATGAGTCGGTGCTTTTCACTCTGCTTTCGCAATGATCTCCTGCAGCTTCTCCAATAGCACGCTTTCCAGATTCTCCAGTGATTCTACAAGCGGTAGTCCATACCGCACACAAACAGCCTGCACGTTGCCCCTCTTCCAGAACCCCTTCGGACAACATACGACCAATTTCCCACTCCGCGCCATCAGTCCCAGCTCCAACAGCGCGACTGGCGCTTTCGCCTCCGGATCATAGTTCATCACGACGATGTCGGCCAGTTCCAGGTGGTCGAGCTCCCAGTCGACTTCTTCGCGGAACTGCGGCTCGGTGTACTCTTCGACCCATGATGAGTCCCAGTCTCTTCGACGGGGGTCGATGAATGTGACGCGCTCCCGTATGAGAGCGGATTGCGCGATGCGTGAGACGAGGTGGGACTGCCATTCAGTGGACATTGAGCCCGCAAGGAAGACAGTGGGAGAGGACAGCGAGTGCCGGTTGGGAGCGTTGAGAATCTGGACTTCGGGCATGTGTTGAGTGGCTTAGTGTTTCTGTGGTTTTGTGGTTTCAGTGGCTTTGTGATGATGTTTTGGTATAAATAAGTAACGTCCGAGCGTGGCACGGACATGATGGCATCGTCGACACTGGCGTTCTTGGCGGGTGGTCTAGCAGCTCAGGCACTGCCTAACTCTCTGGCAGTCGATCTGAAACGGACGGAAAAAGTACCCACTCTCACTCCTGCTCTCAAAGCGTACATCTCTTCTTCGTATCGCGAAGAACCAGACACCTATGTCGACGACTTTAGAGCCTTGGACGAGGCAAGGGGCGACATCATGAAACTGGACATCCACGATGCGTCGATCACAAAACTGCTCAAGTAAGGCTATGGTCTGGTTGCTTGGCCATTACGGTTGTGTTTACAGTATTTGAATGCAAAAGGTATCATGGCCAACTTGTGTACTTGTCGTCAAAGTTCCCGATCGACGAGAATCATGTACGTACAGACATCCATCGTCGAAAATGAGCAATCGGATCGGATGTATGACATTGCATGGATAGGTCAAAGTGTGCTTCTACTGGCATAATGTCTTTGGAAAGGACCGTCGGAGCGGTACGGCATTTAAGCTTTTCATCATTTCCTGATTCTTGATACGCTATCTGTGTGCAGTCTCGAGTTTCAACCTCGACTTTGAACGCGCTTCGGTGCTTTTCAACCTCGGCGCTATGTACTCTCAGCTCGCTGGGATGGAGAGCAGACAGACCGCTGATGGACTCAAAAAGGCTTGTCAGTACTACCAGGTGAGTGCCGGCTAAATCTGATGGTCGATACAATGCGCTTACGTTCGATGCGTTAGTTCTCTGCTGGTGCGTTCCAGGGAGTGCTGGATATGCTAGCTGGCGACGTTCGCCTTCCACAAACTGCAGATCTTCAGACTCCTACTCTGTCCACACTGGTCAACATCATGCTCGCACAGGCACAGGAGTGTTTTTGGCACCGGGCCATCTTAGGTACGTTTTTCTCTCTCTCCGTGCTGGATTCCTTTTGCTTTTATTCGACGCTCATGAATTTCTACAATATAGACAAAATGAAGGACGGGACGGTGGCAAAGCTCGCTGCCAAAGTCGCGCAGTATTTTGATCTCGCGATCGAGCAAGCGACCAACTCCGGAGCCTTCCTTCCTGTAAGCCAAGACATCTCTCTACTTTGGCAACCGTTTTTCTGAGAAAATGCTTGTGTAGACCTGGCTGACGCAGATGCAGTCGAAAAGCGCGTACGCGAAGGCAGACTCTCATTATCGCAGGTCGGCCGAGGTGCTGGCCGCGACTGCGAAAGGTGGGGTGAACTTATTTGGAGAGGAGATTGCGTGGCTGCAATCTGCAAACGTGAACTTGAAGAAACTGCTCGAACAGCCACGAAATTTGTCGAATCAGCTTCAGAATGATTGCAAGGTTCGTAGAGGGCGACCTGGGCGTGATTTGATAGAGACTCAAGACTTTTTGCACAGGAACTCAGTGCACTTGTCATTTCGAACCTCCAGCGAGCCGAGAAAGACAACAATCTCATGTGAGTCTGTCACGGTGCAACAGTTTTTGACATTCAGAGTGATCCCTTTCTCTTCGCTTAACAGCTACATGGAGATTGTCCCTCGCCTTGACACACTGAAACCCGTCGATGCCATCGGAATGGTGAAAGCGCTCCCCGTTCCCGATCTCGGAGGCCTCAAAGACGTCGTTGGAAAACCTCTCTTTGCCAACCTCGTTCCCTTCGCCGTGCACCAGATGGCGTCGGTGTACTCGGATCGTCGGGACACGTTCGTGAAGAGTGAGGAGGAGCGTGTTCAACAGGCAACATCTGCTTGCCACTCGTGAGTTTCGCCAAGGACAGTGGGTCATGGTTGAGCGCTTTCTCATGTCTTTCTTTTGTAGTATGCTCGCATCGCTGAACTTGCCAGGTGCGATCGAGGCGTTGGAGCAACCGGTCGGCTTACCGCCCTCGCTGCTGAAACGCGCAGACGAGGTGCGGGCGTTGGGCGGCGCTAGGGCGCTCACCAATATGCTTGATACGCTCAGAGCGATGGGTGCGAAAGACGGAGAGATTCTAGATGAGGTTCGTTCCCATCCCATCTAATCTTACTATTTTCGCGATGCTTATTTTGTTGTTGAAGGCACTGGAGGTTCTGGGACGGGAAGAAGCTGACGACGGGGCGATGCGAATGCAGTTCCAGACCCGGTGGACCCGACCCCCCTCGAGCGAGTTGACCGCGAACCTTCGGGAGACGGCGAAAGTGTACAGGGACAAGCTGAGGAAGGCGGAGCAGTCGGATTCGTTGATCCAGGGGAAGATCGAGAAGCATCTGCCGCATATCGAGTCGCTTAGCGCTACAAAGGCAATTGCGAAACGTGAATTTGCCCGCCGACTGTGACTTATGGGTCGGGATATGTTAGGAAGAGCTGGAGGCGTCGATCCCGGCGAGCACGGCGCAGTCGATCCCGAGGAACGATCCGGCGGTGAAGAAGCTCAAGCAGCTTCTTGAGCAGCTGACGCAGAACATCAAGCAGCGCACTGCGTTGGTGGGTGAGATCAAGCAGTTTGCCAAGACGGATGAGATCGGTAAGTGCTCAAAGTTTGAGATTCGCAACTATGACCCCCCTTTCTCACGTGTTATCAGGACCTGTGCTGATTCAGATGACTAGCAACAAGGTGGATATACAGCAGGACAAGGTGTTTGAAGAGCAGCTCGCCAAATATGACAAGTGGACCGGAGCAATCACGGGGCTCATCAAGGAGCAAGAGGCATTTTTGGCTGCTGTGATGGTATACAGAGAGAGAGAGAGTGCGATTTTTTCGCTTGACAAGTTGGTGACGCAGTTTGGAATTGGATAGGATGCGAATCGACAATTCTCTGATTCCGTGAAGAAGAACGACATGTTCAAGCAGCGCGAGCAGGCATTGCAGAACCTTGATAGTGCGTACAAGAATTTCAAAGACATTCATGGGAATCTCGAGGAGGGCATCAAGGTACCACTGTTTTTTGCATTGACGAGTCACTGTTGTTGGGTTTGGGATTTTGCTTACGATGGGACACATTTTTAGTTCTATTCCGCATTCCAGCCCGTCCTCAACAAGTTCGCGGACAACTGCAGGGACTTTGCGTTTGCACGCAACATGGACAAGAAGGACTACCTCGCCGCATTGCAGTCGAGCCTGAGCTCGCTGAGATTGAGCGAGAGCCCGATGAATCCCGGGACGTACCCGAGCTCTTCGAATCCCAGTATGATTATAGAAAAGTGATTTGCGGTGTTAGAATTTTGGAAGGGTTGATGTGGGTTTTTTTTGTAGGTGCACCCCCACCACCAGCAGCAGCAGCAGCGCACAATGCGTATGGGGTTTACAGCGGAGCGGCACCTCCTAGTTATGGAGACGCGCCGCCGTTTAATCCACCGTCAAGCGGGCAGTACCAGTCGCGCTATTCGTGAAATGTCATGATTTGTAAATACAAGTTTGTAAAACCTCAGGGGACAGTGCCGTTGAGCAGTGGTGGTGATGAGGATCTGATGACAAAAGCAAATTTGAATGAGCAACTTAAAAGTGGTGGAATATCCACGCAGAGCAGAGCAAATCGAATCTTGTTCTGCAATAGCGTGAATTCACCAACCATGTCGGAATTTGTACGTTCTTTGACCTTCCTTAGGCCCACATCTGATCCGTTGAAATGGACCGCTGGCAGAAAACGCTTGATTTTGTTCATATGTGGAGCAAGCGCTGCGACTGGCGGGTTTACCAGTACTGTGTATCTCCCATCGCTTCCAGCGATAAGGCTGGATCTCAATGCGCCCGAAACAGAAGTGAATCTCACTATGTCGCTGTTCATCCTATTCTCGGGGTAAGTTTGGGACTGCAGCCGTCCATTTTTGTCATTGAAAAATCCTGATATCCCTGATCTTCCTCTCTAGCCTCGGCCCCGTTCTAAGCGCATCCATCTCTGATTCGTATCGAACCAGAAGAGCCGTCTATGTGATCGCCTTGTCGCTCTTTGTACTCGTTTCCGCGCTCGGCTACGTCGCACCAAACGTCGGAACGCTCGTCGTCATCCGAATCCTCCAATCGCTTCTCGGCACCGCGCCGATGGCAACTGCGTATGGGACCGTGTCGGACCTGTATGCGCCCGAGAACCGCGGCGGGGCTTTGGGATTCGTGTCGAGTATGGCGACGGTCGGGCCGCTTGTGGGGCCGATTCTGGGTGGATTCATTGCCACGGCGTGGGGATGGAGAGCGACGTTTTTGGCGACGGCGAGCCTTGGTGGGTTGTTCCTCATCTTGCATATGTTGTTCGGGGCCGAAACTTTCCGTGATGTGAAAAGGTGGGATGGGGGCGCTGCAGATAGTGTCGAGACTGATGGTGACGAGGGCATCGCTGTTGATGCTTTGAGATCGAGTGGAGAAGGTGCTGGTACTGAGGTCGACTATAGTGAAATTCCAAAAGGGGAATGCCGTCAGCTCGTTGTCGAGACCGAATCGGACGCAACGGGAGTCAGCACGACTGCGGCAAATAAGAAGCAGCTTCACCCTTTGCTCGTGGTGTTTCGATTGCTTGGAGTGGATTTTGTGCTGTTCACGTCGCTTTGCGCGGCTGTAGGCTTCTCCGTGATGTTTGCGATCCAGACGATCATGCCGATCCTGTTTCTCGAGGTGTACGATTTTAACGCCTCGCAAACGGGCTTGAGCTACCTCGCCGGGGGATTCATGAACGCCGTTTCTGCGCTCGTTGCCGGTCGCACGAGCGACTACTTTTACAAGCGCGCGAGGCAGCAGAGGATGAAGAGAGCCCGTGGAGCGCAGTTGGAGTCCGCGACGGGGAACGAGAATGAGCACGGGATGCCGGAAGACCGCTTCACACCTTGGACCTTCGTCAACTCGTTCTTCATCGTTCCATTCGGAACAATCCTCTTCGGTTGGTCTATCTACGCCCGGGTTCACATTGGTGTTCCGATCGCTGCGTTCGGGTTCGTGTGTTTCGGATTCACAGATTCGGTGTTGACCTCGTCGGCGTACCTCGTGGACGCCACTGCAGCGTACGGGCGGGCGTCGTCCGCAACATCGGCGGCTAATTTGTTCCGAATGGTACTGGCTTGTGTGCTCTCCGTCATTGCGACGCCTTGGGTGAGGGCGATTGGAGTACAGTGGTTGTGCACGCTGTTTGCGGGGTTGTCGGTTCTCTCTGGGCTGGGGTTGTTGGGGCTGAAATGGGCTGGACCGAAAATGCGTGCAAGGAGCAGTTCGGTGTTCGCCAAGTCAAGCAATCCAAAACAGTGAGCCAAGGGTTGGTTAGCTGTGTGTTTTCGGACTGAATCGGGCCCCACGAATCATCACCGTACATAACGATGCACGCTAATCAGTAAAAGGAAAACGCAAAAATCGCGCATGATCCCTCGAGCAAGTTTTGCACTGGAACCTTTGCCACGGAGCGTGTTAAAATACAGACAGCCTCATACACTTCAGCGACCACCTCATAACCTCACATAGTACACCACGGCCATCTTCGTTGCTGCTATCCTCTACATCGCGGCACTCGCCACAGCGCATGTCACCATTCAGCCGAATGTTGCGATTCCGGTGAGTCGCACACAGATAGTCTTTCCATGTCTACGTCGAATTCAGACTAGAAAATAACAGGGCTCTAACTCCGTTCTCAATGCATGCGTCCCTCACGGCTGCGCACAACAATGATGTGTTTCTTTCATAATGATGAGCTGTTGGATTTGTACAATATAAACACCCCGGCATTTTCATTACTGTCACTTATAAACCGAACTGTCGTCGAGGCGGGCCTTAAGTTATGTGCGAACCCACTATCAAATTTTTCGCACCTGGCCGGTCCTCGAGTTCATTGGCTCCAATTCGAGCACAGACATCCGATCGACAATGTATCTCCCCCTAATATGTTCTAAATTTCACCACCCACGCCAAAAAATTTCACGACCCACAATTTTGCGCAGCAGTCGAGGTCCGCATGGAGGCTCCGAATGCCCTCGTGTGCAACGGTTGATGTCGGCACTGCCCGCTCTGGTGGCACGGTGGGTTGTTGGCGCTCCGAAAGTCGACCAAGAGGAATTGAGAGCACGGTGTTCTTGATGCCCGATCATATAAACCCAAGTAGATTTGGTTCCGACCTTCTGCGACTGAATGATGCTGTTGCGTCCTCATTAATGAATCAGGTGCTGCAAGGAAAAGAGTGTCCAAACCCGCCAATAGACCTTTTTTTCGGCTTGTAGATGAAGCTTTGCTACGAAACTAAACAGCGAATAGTAACACTTTAGTTGAAATGCACCTCCTGGACTTCGATTGGCGGACATGTTCCGAGAACACAAATTTGCTCGATAATGTGAACGTTATTTTTGATTCTCAATCATCATCCACTTAACTTTGGCATTTTCGATCTATTTTGACGTTCAGCATCATTCGCACTCGCGCGTTAAAGCAAAGAAAGTACTGCAGTAGAAAAGGTTAAGCAGTTCAATAATGCGCAGCAGCAGAAATTCCGAGCGGAGCGAACGTTATGACCCGGGATAAGTCGGGTGTACACTCTGGCAAGTGTTCCTGGCGGTGGTGGCACATATGGTTAGTGTCGGTGCTCCGAACGGTAAACGAGAAATCATACTTTGAAAATTTTGAATGCATTCTTGATGGATATAAAGCGAGCTTGATCCTTCATTGTGGAACATACCAACATTCTCAAACAACATGTCAGCAAAAGCCGCTGCTATTTTGAAAGACGAAAACGAACCACCTCGATCCGAGGAAGTTCCAGAGATCAGGAGCGGGGAAGGCCCACAAGGGGACGACGATGATGAGCCAATCGTGCAATTAACGCGCACCCGATTCGTTTTGGTTATTTTGGCGTGAGTGAACTTACCACGATTGGGCCAACCGTGGACACTGAACCATAATCTAGGCTTTTCCTGGCCATTCTGTTGTCCTCGCTGGATCAAACGATCTTGGCCACCGCAGTTTCGGTGCTCTCTACAGAGTTCCAGTCGGCTGATCTCATTCCCTGGATTGGTATTGCTTACCTCCTGACGTCGGCCGGATTTAGCTCTGTTTACGGGAAACTCGCTGACATCTTTGGGCGGAAGGTGGTCTTTGTTTGCACGATTCTCATGTTTGAAATCGGTTCTCTGATTTGCGGTCTCGCTAATGTAAGTTTAAGTGCGATGAACCAGCGCTAAGACTGATTCTCCGTGTATCGCAGAGCATGACAATGCTCATTGCTGGTCGAGCTATAGCCGGAATCGGAGGTGGAGGAATCATGTCCCTGGTTTTGATCATTATTTCGGACATAGTAACTTTCCGAGACAGAGGAAAGTATCAAGGACTTCTTGGTGCTGCTTTTGGTATGGAATTTGGAGTGAATGTTTGAATCGGGTTTATCTTGTGCTCTTCAGGCCTGGCTTCTGTCATTGGTCCACTGATCGGTGGAGCATTCACTGATAGCTCGGCGACTTGGAGGCAAGTAGCCTATCCATTTTTGGTTCCTATCATTACACTCAAATGTCTCCCTCAGGTGGTGCTTCTACATCAATTTACCTCTTGGAGGATTCGTTATTTTGGTTATCATATTCTTGCTGAAATTCCCAGAAACCACGGATTCGAAAACATTCGCATTGCGACTCAAGAGCATTGATTACCTAGGCGTTGTGGTATGTTCGGGATGTTTCCTGCTTAATTTGAAAACATTTGGAACTCAACATAATCCCTTCAAAGCTCATTTTGACGACGGTGACATGTTTCCTTCTTCCTCTTCAACTGGGAGGCTCACGATGGAACTGGGCTGACCCACAAACCATTGCGCTGCTTGTTGTTTCTGTCGTACTCTTCGGGGTTACATTTTATGTTGAAGGCTGGGTCGCAAAGGATCCCATCATTCCTGGATCGGTGTTCGTCAACTCCACCGTCTATGCTGGTCTATTGTTCTCCTTTTTTATGGGAATCGGATTCGTAGCTTCGATCTACTATGTCCCGTGAGTTTATGAACACTATTTCCATATGCATATCACTGATTTTGCTTCAAAGAATCTATTTCCAGGTAGTGCAAGGAGAGTCTGCGACCAATTCGGGGATTAAAACACTCCCGATGATGGCGGGTCTAATTGTTACCTCTATCGGAGCAGGTAACATTCACACCAAATCATGACCTCAAAGCGATCTCAATGAATTCTTACCAGGATTTAGCATTTCTCGAGGTGTATCGGCTCGCACATTTGTTGTTGCCGGAGGCATCCTAATTACGGTGGGTTGCGGACTGACGACGTTACTGGACGAAAACATGGAATACTGGAAAGCGGCTTTGATTATATTGACGTATGGGATTGCTGTTGGTTGCATGGTGCAATCTCGTACCCTTATTGTCCAAGCCGCCGTACCCAAAAAGTTGATCGCTGTTGCTACCGGACTTGTCACTTTCTGCCAGGTATGCTCACCAAGTTATGAGTCTTTCACTTCCAGAATAATTCTCGATCACCAAAGATGCTCGGAGGCACCGTTGGACTCACTATTTTCGGCACAGTGTTCAACAACCAAATCTACGCCGAGCTTCTCGCCGCACTTCCCAAAGATATCGCCACTCCAGAACTGGTCCGTACACTCACTACAGAGCCCCTTGCAGTCCGTGAAGCTGCAAAGACTATCCCAAACGGCGAACAGATTCTGCTTCCTATCTACCTCCACTGCTTTTCGGCCGCCCTACGGATCGGTTTCTTCGCAATCTTACCAGTTGGTGTCTTGATCCTAGTGTGCTCTGCCTTCATGAACCACATTCCTTCAACAAAAGCGAAAGAAAAGGATACTGAAAGTGCAGAATCGACCAGCGTGGAGGACAACTGACTCTTTCACCTGTTCAGTGGTTTGGAAAGGCATCTCTTGCGGAACTCTTTGACTGTAACAGCTCATGTTTGCTTGACTGGATCCTGTGTTTAATCCGTATTGTTTAGTTTGAATTGAAAAAATAAAATAATATCTCATTGTTTGACGAACGTTCCTATTTCCTTTACTAACTGTTACACATCCAAGTATTACGCTACGTAACGCTCGATAATTCTGAATGGTTTAAGTGATAGGACTCCATTCTCATCAGTCTGGACTAGCATACTGAGAGCATCGAGACCCGTGCGAACGCCTGTGGACAACCAGCTTCCCAAGCTCAACCATAGACTTGCATCGAGGATGTCCCGCAAACTGATGCTTTTAGGTCGACTGGTACGAAAAGTACTTAGAAGCCGTGCATGCTTGCTTTCGGGACGTCCAACAACTCAAACTCTGACCATGAGGGAAAGCTTGTTACAGAGAGACCAACTGGCAGGGTTTTCAGGTGTCGACTGAACGTAAAGTTCGCTAGAAAGTTAATGTGGTGGTAGATGGGAGCATGGCTCGGTAACATCCTTTTTTCGTCTATAAGCGGGGATAGTTTGGGAAAGTTTCGCGCAGATAGAGACGAAAGAATATGTGGCCCCAGAAACGTTCTGAGCAAGAGTACGTGAAAGGACAAAAAATTTCGAAACCAATTCCGCATCGGAAGACCCGAGCAATAATGACCTCGATCTGTTACCGATCAATAATGACTTTATAAGCATCATTCAATAGTACCGCGGACTTGTACAAAAAATGGGACCGAAAGCACACTAAACTCAATCGCATTTGGCTCAAGCGTAAAATGAAAGAAGCTCGATCTGCCACTTGAGTCTCTTAAATGTTCAATAATTTTGTACATCCCCAAACCCGCAATGTTCCATTCGTTGTGATTTGCACACATCTTCGAATCGTTTCTTATGGGTTTGAAACCTCTCAGAACAAATAGAAAACGCTCACTACACTGGAATTGAGGAAATTAAAATTACATCCTTAAATTGTCTTTCGATTGGGATGCCGGCTGTTGACAAGCCTCCGCTCGGATGATTCGAATGATTGTTCTGCGTGAATCGTATGGCACAATGTGCTGCAATTAATTTTGGTGTTTAATAATGTTGGCGCTCGAACATTACAGATTTGCAGGGACGATAGACTTGGAATTGTCAAAAAGCTCAAAATTACTTACAGCTTTAAACCGAATCTGCTCCTCAGGATTCTACCAACACTCTCAACATGTCAGAACAAGCCACGATCTTGTGACATCAGAGCAGGCTAAAGCTGTATCCTTGTCTGCAGACGACCCTGCGACGCTACCAGGGGACATCAAACCTTCGATCCTCGAAGGCGAACCAATAGTGAAGTGTCCAAGTTCATCTTCACTGTTGTGAATATTGCGTGAGTGAAAGAAAGAAATGGTAGAAGCTGGAATACTGAAATGTCAATCCAGCCTGTTCCTGGGCATTCTGCTGTCATCGTTAGATCAAGCGATCTTGGCTACGGCGGTTCATGTTCTCTCAACCAAATTCCAGTCTGTCGATCTCATTCCATGCATTGGAATTTCAGATCTCCTCACGGCCGCCGGTTTCAGTACCATGACCATCGGTCAGACCATCGCTCTAACATTTTTAAGTGGCCAGTGGTCCTGCATTTGTCGCCTCCACCGTATACGCTGTCTTTGCCCTTCGCGTTGATAATGGGAATTGGGTTCGTTTCGCGCAGTCTATTACGTACCATGAGACAATGATCTGTCTCTGTCGTTAACTCTCGTGTGTTTTGTTTGGCGACCAACAAATTTTTCACCATCAAATTTGCAACGCTGTCCCACATTCAACGAATGGGCGATAAAATGAACGGCACCACAACCGTCGTTAGTTCGTGCCATGGGCTTTCCGTTCTTCTCTTCGTGTTGTGGAGCTCCCTCAAATACTGCAGTTGTCACTGCTGGTGATCAAAAGTTCACTCTGAACTTGACTGCACTTGCCCAAAACTATCCGAAATCGATCTTGTATGAGAAGATAGCTATCTCTCCGCGCAATACCATTCCAGTCAGCGATGACGGTTCGGTTAAGATGCTTCGCCTTATGTTGTACTGACTTGTGATTACGTTTCAGCCCACACATTTGCAATTATCGCGAATCATGTTAACGATCTAGAGTCTCCGCTTCCTACCCTCGACGTTCCTACGTTGCAATTACTACTTCCGGAGCTCCGACGCTTAAAGCTTTCTTATGCGCACGACACGTTCGGAAAACAAATGCTGCGGCAGCTTCTTAGTGAAGGCGCTGGCGGGAAGAAAAAGAAGGGGTCGGGAGAGATCTCTGAGAACGACATATGCGTTCGCTGGCCTGCTTCGAAGAAATTCGCTCCGATCATGCTTCAGTATTCAATTTTGCTGTTTGATGTGGAGCGCCAGTACACCGAGAGCGAGGCTACGCAGGTGATCGAGTCCTTCCTTATCTCTAACAAGGTGAGGTTTCGGGGCTTGAGTATCGGGCTGTAACTAATTGTTTTATTCTTAAAAGGTTGGTGATGAGGATAATCGCCCGAACGTTATATCCGTTCGTCGAGCCTTGATTGATTTTAAGATGCTGGCCCGTGACGATCTTGGAACTTTGTACTGGCGCAATGGTTGGTGGCCGGACGAGCCTAAGGGAATAGTTTATTTCTAGGTTTTGCCCTTTTCACAGATTCCATGTGGGATAGATGTTGGCGTGATGTCTTCTTATTTCTCAATTGATCTCCCTTTTCCACGCTCAAAGCCTGAGACTGCATCCCCCTTAAAGTAAACCAATCAAGCTGTCCCACAACGCAACTTTACTATATAAATATGTGAGCTTTCACTCGGTGGCTCGACATCCGATCGGTCAGTTACCACTAAACCTAACAATAGTCAGCACTCAAACAAGACCGTTTAAACATAACTCACAATCTCGAGAAATACGAGGCTGAAAATATTCATCAGAAGATCAAAGACTTTCTTCAACGCGAACTCCCATTCTTATAAAATCTAAGATTGGAGGAAAAAGAACCGCGCAGATCGAAAAAAACTGTGGCAATACGCCGCGCCATGGTAGACGCCGGAATGCTTAAGCGGGATGAACTTGGAGCTTGTCGTCTCGTGGTAGCTGGTGGCCAGAGCCGAAACACGACCCATTTACTTCTGAGTAGTTTACAAGCAGATCAAGAGGGATGCGAATGTTTAAGCACTCTGCTTTCCAGATCGCATAGAACTAATGACGATAGAAGAGTATCCACCAACTATACTTATGGCTCAAAAAGTTGTTCACCAAGAAACGCCTCCTTCCATTCCTTCCCGCAACCGCAGCGGGTGAGCTGTTTGTCCAAAAATATTTATCTTTTCATGAAAATGGCCAAGGAAACCCATCCTCCACCCCACGAATGCATGCTGTTATCAGCAAATTGTCATTCCCTTAAAACTTCCAAAGCGAAGCAATCAAGCTGTCCCACACTACTTTTCTACTATATGATATGAGAACACCAGTTCTCATGATGATAAACGCTAAATAGATACATCACCACAATGGAAGGTATACTGTGACCCGTCCAGAAGAAGATTAGTACACCAGGCTCACAATCTCTCAAATCCGACTAGGAAGCCGTGTCATTGAAATCATCGCGAACTTCGAAGATGGCGTTGTTCCTGTTTTGGACAAGCCCACTTTACAAGGCCTCCTCCCTGAGCTCCGTAAAATGAAGCTCGCTCAAGCTCATGATGCCTTTGGGAGGCAGCTGCTACGCAAACTTTTGCTCGAGGTGCCGGCAAAGAACGGAAGCGGGGAGATCTCAGATGCGGACCTTTGTATTCGATGGCCATCGAAAAAGCTTCTCGAGTCGATCATGTTGCAATACTGTGCCCTGCTTTTCGAAGTGGATCGCGAGTATGACGACGACGAGGTTATCCAGAAGATCACAATGTTTCTCAATGCCGAAGCAACGGTGTGTCCCGTTCTTTGAAAGTACTAGACGTATATGACATTTTGAGACTAGAATGGCGGTTATCGCCCTCATCCTTCCTCTATGCGAAGTGCCATGGTGGCCTCAGGAATGCTCAAGCGAGATGATCTTGGAACGTGGTACTCTCGTGCGAGCTGGTGGCAAGAGCCGAAAAGACCAATTTATTTCTGAGCAATGATGCTTGTGTTACACAAATAAAGAGTGGTGCAAATTTATTAGATGCTAAAACAACTATTATCGTCTACTGGTACACTACTAAACTAGTTCGTAACATCGTGCAAGCAGATTGTAAAGCAAAGAAGACTTCTTGAAAACTTCTTGTCGGAGAAGTGAGGCCTGAGCTAAGAAATTACCGCAATGAAACGAGCTTTGGTATTCCGTTGTACTTTTTACCTACCGCAATTGGTCAGCCTTATGTTAGGTAGCTTTCGCAATGTCATCATCCAGCAGCCCACAGCCGGTCCCAACGTCGGTTTGATCGTGAAACAAGTTGTTATTGTTTGAAGGATTCCCAACAGACCAAAGCAACATCCCATCTAGTTTCTCCATGACTGGCGCGGACTGAGAAGCGTTTAAGACATCGCCTTGGATCACGCCAAAGACATTAGACAAGGGGCTCGTGGAGGCAGCGGGTGGTGATCCGGTGGTGCTGCCAAAGAACGGGTATGAACCAACCGATGAAGATGTCGCCGTTGAGACGACCGAGTCGGGGCTGTACAGCGATTGCTGGTACTGCGACAGAATGAACTCGGGTATTTCGGAAGCGCCACTATCGTATGATTGTGTCAGGTTGTAGTTAGTACTCGTTGTCGGAACATAAATAAACGATTGGATTAAGTCAGATTCGTTTGTGTTTGTGGCGAGTCGGAGAAATTGTGGTGAGGCGCCTAAGTCCGGTGGGTTGTAGCCGCTCTGAGGCAGCGGGCCAGGAATTGCTTCTAAAGATCGATAAGCCATCCCGCCGTCGGCAACCGCAAAAGCATGAAACCCATCTGCCCGCACAAAAACTGGGGAGGTCATCATACTGGGTTGTACCATGCTTGATCCAATGCTAGGAGCGAATCCAAGGGCAGACGGAACTTGAAATTGGCTTTGTGTTCCGTGACGAATGTAATGCTGAGGAAATTGCGTCAGTATCGGAAACGAAGACCGAGTCGCGGTACTGATCCTCGGAGCGCTGGCGCTAATTCGACGAACTTTCTCCTCGGGGTGGTGCAGCGGGTGACGTTGCGCGGGGGGGAATCGCCTGTAGGGCGACATCTGTCGAGCTTGGATGCGCTTACTAGAGCGCGAGATGGGTGATCCGCGGGAGAGATCGACGCCTGATGAGCTTGGCGCGGAAGATGAATAGAAAGTTGACTCCGCGTGTGGGAACGAGAGCAAGTGGCGGGGTGAAGATCGAAATGGGTCGGTCGGGAAGCTGGGATCGAAATGTAACACGAGTGATTCAGGATCGGGCTGACATCCTTCGTCATCGTCAGAAAGCGACACTTGTTCGCCATAGTGTGAATGGTCCATTCCGAACATTGCGAGATCAAGTATGTCGGGGGATACTTGGGTGCCATTCGGCATGTGTATTCCAGTATACGTCGGGGAAGGGCCAGGGAACAGGTCGAATGGCTCGGAGGTAGGCGGGTGCCGTTTTTGGGCTTCGCCTACGTCGCTTAGCTCATCGTCGTCCCCGTCGTCGAAACTGTCTTCAGATTCATCATCCTCATCCAGACTATCGTTGACGTCTGGTCGTGGATTCCGAGCTCGACGCAGACGCTGCTGTGTAGTTACTAGGGGAGGAGGTTTTGACGAAGGCGGCTTCCGAAAGTTTTGGTCATGGAGGAGATCGTCGGGTACGGCTACGTCGGCTAAGATCGTGTTCGAGCGAGGGGACTTCAAACTACGACGACTCATTTTAACAATGATCAAGGAGCAACTATCACTAATACATACCGACCCATATGGAGATCAGCTTTGGTGTAGTAGGCTACCAAATGGAACTGCTCTCTATGTGCGAAAATCATCAGTTCTATTCTAAGTGCTCTCCAGCCTGCTCTTACCCATTCATTGAAGCAGTGATTGTTTTCTTGATCAGTCCGGCTTCTTTGAACAAATATGTTCCCTGTCAATAGTATCGGCGAAAGTTCCAGTAGTTCATTAAAATACGATAGTTCACCTTGCTCCCGGTTGCCGCACGTTTGCCATCGACCTCCACCAAATTCTTGCCATCGCGGATAAACCGTTGACCTTTCTTTTGGATCTTCTTGTCAAGCTCCTTGTAGACAAGAAAGTTCCCGAGAATCTGGATGACATTGGATAAGCCCTTTAAAACCGCTGTACCGATTGGTTCTCACCCTGCTCGGACTCCACAATCGTCCATCAGTCCACCTCTTGATTGATGACTCCTTCTCGTTGTAAACGAAAACACTTAATTGCAGGATTAGCATTATCCGGACTGAGATTAAATCGCCCACCTTCCACTTCGCACTTCCTTCCTCTCAGTTTCATGCAAGCGTCGACCGACTCGTTGAAGCAGTCCTAGCCGACAGCTCTCAAAAACGATGAGGGCATCGTGCGTTGTCCTAGTTTTCAATTTTTGAGATCAAGAATGCGTATCATCAAGTGACTAACTCGATCAGCCCTTTAGGAGGATAGATGAGCTCGATTTCGTGAAGAGAACCAAGCGCGTATCTGACTTACCGTAAAACGTTTCAATGGATCCGATTGGCAAGGGAGATGACGACATGTTCTAAGTGTCGTTAACCCACTGCGATTATAATATCAGTGTAGAGAACGCGAAGCAGGGTACAAAGGTTGGATCAAAGTGGAAAGTATGTGAGATAAAAATGGTCGGACGCAATACGTTTTAAGAGGGATTTTGAGCCCGGAGAAGTGATGAGTGTTCCACCATACACTCCCGGTCCGGAAACAGACTTCCGAAAGTGGTGAGAAGCTTGGAATAAACTTCCGAAGAGCCATTCCTGATCTGATCGACCAACCTTCCGCCGCTTCCCACGATTCGACGATTGCAGCACAATTGTGCCGATCCCTAATCAGCGGTCCTCGAGCAGTCTTCAACGTACCTGGACAACAGAGAAAGATCACCTCCCGAATGAAAATGGGAGTTGTTGGAAAAGCGAGATGTTTGAGAAGGAGGCTGAAAAGGGAGAACAAAAAAAAACGGAGATTGGTGGCATGCATGGAAGGGGAGACGTTCCGGGAGACACAATTGTTCCGAAAAAGTCATTCCATGCGACGATGCTAGCTATCGGATGAGCAGGCACCGAGATCACGACGACCATCATGATCTGCTCACCCTGATTATCTGCTATTGCTATTGTGGTTCTAGCACCACCCACCCATCAATCTACATCAATCTAGTGCATCTCAGGCCGCGAATCATGGGACAATGGCTCGCCGAGGCGGAGAGCAATCCCGACGAGGCAGTGGTTAGTCAAATTATCAGCAAACTGGTTGGAGGATCTTGCGGCGGGTTGGGCTTTGACGGGAATATAGGGGATGCGTCGGACACAGCTTCGAGTGTTGGGGATGTGGAAGAGTGGTGGGACGGTCGATGGTTGGCGGAGAATGGCGAACTCATCTGACCAAGTCCTTTCCTCCAAAAGTGGCTGTATCGCTGATGAGAGAATTGGTGCAGTTTTGTCATTTGGTTTTATTATCGCTTGTGTGTTTCAAGAGGCGTGACGGACAACTTGTTTTTGACGTTTATTCTTCTTCGTGCTCTCCATCGTCATTCTCACTATCACCTTCCATGTCGTCATCGAAATCTAGATTCACTTTGAAACTTTTGACATGTCGCAACCGGCTTCGTTTGTTGACGCGGTCGATTTGGGCTTTCAAAGTCTCCACCTGTCCGAGCAAGCTTAATACGTGTACCATTCTGTTTGTTGTTGAGTACCTCTCGCGATATGTTATCGTAGGGCTCATCAAAGCTGTTGTCTGTTTAGTGATCTGATCGATGATAAGCGATGATGGTTTTGAGTCACCTCTGTGGATGCACGGACGATACGTCCTGCTTTCTTTGTAACGCTCGCTCTCGCTCGATCCTTTCAAGCTCGAAGTTCAAGCGATCTACTTCTCGCTCTAAGCAACGTTCGCTGAGTCTTTAGCTTCCATAACAAGATGAATGACACCTACGTAGGTGCTTCTTCTCGCCCAGAAGATCTTTCTCAGTGTTAATCAGTTGCTGTATCTGTCGAGTACCAGCCTGCGCTCTCATCTCCGCATTCTGCACCGCAGCATGCAACCTCGCCCCCGCCCTCTTCTCTTCTGCCAATGCTTGCGACAGCTCTGTTTTCTGTACCGCGAGTCTGGCGCGATCAGATTCCTGATCCGCGATCCGGGCCTGTAAGCGAGACACTTGGGCACGAAGGTCGCACAATGCGGTTTCGTAGTGCGAAGTGATCCGCTTCGATTCCTCCTTCCTACATGGGAGAAACTGGGGTATTGTGGTTGTGAGAAATAGGAGGGTGTTGGGGCTGGCGTTACCATCGATCGCTCATGCGACGCTGGTCGCTTAGGAGTTGCTGGTACTCTCTGCATGTGCGGGCGTGGGCTTCCGAAACGGTCTCAAGTCTGCTGCTGAGTTCGGTTGCCTTTTTTTGTTTTTTTTGTTGGGCGGTTAAATGGTTTAGATGGAGGATAGTGGATGGAGGGGTAAGAGGTGGTGTACCTGACCCTCGTAGCGCTCGGTTAAGGAGGAAACAAGGGCAGTGTTTTTGGATTCTATTTTGATTTGGGTTTCTTCGAGGCCTCTTCGCACGTTCTCTAGTTCCTGGATTTGCTCCAGGAGCTTGAGGCGATCGTTCTGGACAAAAATTCTAAATCAGAACCTATGTTTGTGGGCGAAAATAAAACTCAAACCTTTGCTTCTTGCAGCTCTTGTTCGAGTCGTCGCACTCTACGGTAAAATTCCTCTCCCTTTGCGGAGATAATCTCTCGATCTTTCTCGTACCGATTCTGCTCCCTTGAGTATTTCTGATGCAGACTGATGGAATAAGTATCCTTTGCCCCACTTATACGGGTCTATGCTTAAAGAAGTTTACCTTTCATAGCGCTGGGTTGCTTCTGCACGCTCTCGTTCACACATCCTGAGTTTTTCGTTGAGCTCTTCCATGAGGTTGTGCAGTCTTTCGGATTCCAGAGGAAACGATTTTGAAATTTTGCTCAACTCGCTCTCTACGGCCCTGGCCAACAATGGGTGAGATACTTTATTCAAGAAGCTGATTGGGATGGGAATGTACCTCTTCTCACGGATGGCTCTGTCCATTTGAGACTGCGAAAGCAAGATAAGGCGAAATTCAGAAGAGTTCGAATGGCAAGGTACCTGCATCTGCGCATGAGATAGTTCGAGCTTGCTGATATCTTCTGCCATGCGCTTTTTCTCTCCAACGAATTGTGCACGGAGCCTTAAACATTGTTGTTGGCACAGATCAACGAAGCCTCCATTCACATTCATCGTTTAGCACATACGCTGCAATTTCTTGCTCGTATTTCTCCCGGCTTTTGGCAGAGATCTCTTGAAGCTTTGATGAAAGCCGCTTGATTTCTCGCTGTGCCTGTTCCTCACGAAGAAGAGCTTTATCTCTTTCAAGTTTTGCATCTTCACCCTGGAAATGTACTTTAAATTCAATTTTCCAAACCCTTTCACAATGCACGCTAACCTTCTCGATGCTCTTTTGTGCTTCTTGAAATGTATCGACTACTTTCGTTTCCAACTGGGTAATCTTCTTCTCCATGCCCTTCGACAAGCTAAGAAGCTCTTCATGCTCTTTCTTCAACGCGTTGTGTTTACGCTCGAGAACCTCATGGGTTGCCTTTCTCTCTTTACCTCTGTTAGTGGAAACATATTTACAGAGATTAAAAGTACCGTCAAGATCGGCCTCCAGAAGTTTGAAGTTGTTCAGCATATCACTGTCTCGAGTTGCCATCTGAGCTGCATCCGATAGCTGTGCCTGATATCGTGCAGTTATTTCTTCCAGATCCCTTCGATATGAAAACAGGTTGAATGTTAAAGCGAACGGAATTATTATTGCACACGCAACCTCGATAGATCCACGATCCTTCCCTGTTGGATTGCATTATCCGCCACCGACCGTTTAATTGCGGCATGGAGCTCCTCGTTTTCCTCCGTTGCGGACTGAAGATCTGCTACGCAGCGTCGGTATTCGCGCTCGAGAGACTGGTGCTCGTCGCGCAAAGATTCTTTTTCGGCTTCACTTGCTCTCAACTTTTGCTTCAGGTCCTCGGCGTACTTGGTTCGTCCGTTCACTACATCGGAGAAAGTAATGAGTTTTTGGAACGCCGGTATGTTTAGCAACTGGACTGACAGTCATTCATTGAGGTGCGTAAGCGCTCTCTTAGCTCTTCCGATTCGCGCTGATCGGATCGGCTTTGTTTCGCTAGAGCGTCATTTTCTTCAATGAGGATCTGTATGCGTTCGTTGCTCTCCTTCCTGACAGAAAAATCAGAAGCACAGTCTTAACAAATCTGGATCGGAAGAGTTCCCACCATGCAGCGGTCGTCACTTTAACTACGTTTGGGTCGCCTTGAGCGGAGCGTGCAAGCTCCTCGTTCAAATGAGAAATCTTATTGATGAACGATTCGTTTTCTTTTGTCAGCAATTCAAGTCGGTCTTGCTGCTCTTTCTTTTGAAGCTTTGACGAAATGGGATCTCAATCATACAGTATTTCGCAGGAAAATATGGCTCACCTCAAAGTCTTTGGAATGTTGCACCAGTTCTGCGATCCGCTCATTTCGCTTTGTAGTTTCGTTCTCCAGTTCTTCTTGCCTGACGAGTTTCGCATGGACTTGGCTTAACTGTTGCTGTGTTTTAAGCTCCTCCTCGTGCTGATGTGCCAGTTTTGACTCCAGCTCACGGATTCGCGTGAGAAGGGCGTCGGACTCATCCAAGTCAGATGAGAGTTGCCGTCGTCTTGGGGGAGAGCTCTGATCTAGTCAGTTTATATAACCGTAAATTGGGCTTTATCTTACCATCCTGCTTCCAGGGTATGATTTTGGTTTCGCCAAAACTGCTCGATTGATTTTGGTTTGGTTCATCCAGGCTGATTTGTAGATTTGTACTCACCATCATCATCCATGCTCGGCAGAAACACCTTACGACCCGATGGTACCATCAAATCCGCAGTAGGATCCACGTCTTCCGTTCCCGGCGTTACTTTCTGCACCCGCTCGTTTGCAAAGATCATGTCCCTCAACGAGTACATTTTGCGGACCTCGACGCGTCGCGACTCTTTGCTCGTGGCTTGGCGTGGTGACTTTGGAACGGATGGACTCCGAGCCGGCGCTGGTGGACCTGACGGCGGACACATCGACGGACGAGGATGTCCTGCTGCAGCTGACCCTGATGGAAAGTCTGCGCTCGCAGGTTGGTAATCTGTGATTTGTTTGTCTTCACAGTCTCACTACGAAGACCATCCACAACTAGACTTCCTATCCCAATTCCATTTCTGACTTTGCAAACGAAGAACACATATCAGGATCGATACTGCGAGCCTCTTCTTCTTCTTCAAGTTCAGAATCTATACCCGGTGTAAAACGGAAAAGAGTCGCTGCTCGAACAAGATCAACGTCACACCTCGCCTCAAACCAAACTCCCCATCCCGAACCAGCATCGACAGAAAGACAGGCTCACAATCAAAGACCGTTGCCTCGATCTATATCTCACGGAGCTCTTACCTCAAAACCTTCTGCCTCAAGGATCCCATCAACGAGCGGCGGACTAACGAGAGCGACATTGCTGGCTCAACAAAGACGGGCACAACAAGCATTAGAAGCCGCAGAGAAACTATCTTTGAATGGAAAACTTGAAAAAGGCTGGGATCGGGGTTCAACTGATGAAGATGATAGGGAAGGAATAACGTACGATGATATAGATGATCCATCGCGCCTTCCGCCTGGCAGAGAATCTCAACGAATCATTGAAAGGAGAATCAACGAACTATCGCTAGCAAACTCAAACAATTCAAACCATACCCGAAGGCAGGAACCAGAGGCCTCAATACCGACACGAAGCAATCAAAGATCTGCAGGATTCCCAGCACGGGATCGGTCAGATTTTGTCTCGGCAGCTACTTTGCCTCTATCATCTTCCGTATTGCCAACCAATACCTCTCGTGGAGACTCTAGACGCAGAATATCTCGATGGAATGATCCAATAGCTTCAGGCATGGCAGCGATGTCTACGGCTATCGACTTTGAGGTACCAGTGGAAGTTCTGGATCAAGAAATAGTTTTGGAAGGTCATGGTTTAGGATCCACATCAAATTCGTCAACATCAGTGCAAACTAACGGTGGTCGGGTGCCGAATTCAAGGCGAGGGACGGCGAGTAGACGTGGTGGCACTAGGTCCGCGGCACGAGGGCGGGGGGTCTCTCCACCAGCGCCAATGAATGACGAAGAGTTGGCCCTAATGCTTCAACAGCAGGAGTTGATGGGGCTCGACCAATCATTTAGCCGACTGTCCCGACGTTCATTCGTTTATGATGACTTCGGTTTTGTTGGCGCTGCATCGTCTCCCAGGTTGAACATATTTCCTCACCACATCGCTTGTTTTGCTGATGTCGCATGTTAGGATACCCATTAATATGAACGCAGCGAATTACATGGATGATGAGGAACTGGACACGAGCTATGAAGGTCTTTGGCGTTTGGCGGAACGGATTGGAGATGTTAAGCCGAAAGGTGCACCAGCAAGCTTGGTGATGGCATTACCCGTAAAGCAATTTTCCAGGCGGCCGAATATGACTGAGGAGCAATTGAAGTATGATAGACGTTTTCTATCAGAGCTACTACTGATTATAAGTTAGGTGCTCGATTTGCATATCCGAATACGAAGAGGGAGACGAACAGCAGGTTCTTCCGTGCCTTCATTGCTTTCACTCCGAATGCGTTCAACAATGGCTTAAACAATCCAACGCTTGCCCAATGTGAGAAGATACTCGCGAATTCAAACGCGTGGCTCTAACTAGTTTTATTTCTTGAAGCTGCAGACTAGCGGTGACAGAAGAATAGTTGTCCAGCACATTTATAATGGTGTATGACACTATTTGGCATTCGGAATTAATCATCTGTGGTATTTTTTGTCGTGCGCTTGATCAACTTACCAGCGGGCACGACAACATCCCTGCAATCTCACTACCAATGGCTCGATGTTTGCAAACGTGACACATAAAATGAACGGCTTCTACAATTGGTCTTCCTGACGCAATACATATGGGAAAATTGATCTGGCAGTTGGAGCAATATGTGTCACTGTGATGTAATAAAGGTCGTTATCATTAAAAAACTTGTTTCCATCGCTCAACTTACTTCTCCGTTATCAACGAGCTACAGTTTGAGCAAGCAATTGGGGATCCTCTGGGGTCGAAGGGCGGATGTCTGACAGTATCATGAGTTTTGGTACTAGAAGTAACTGAAGTTGTGCTACGCCTACTCGATGAATATATTCAGCCCCAACTCCTCGAACTTCTTTCGCTGCTCCTCGCTGATCTCAGGTTGAGATTCGAGCTTGATGAATGCTTTTGAACATGTTCCAAAGCTTTTGTTGTGAAAACTGGTTAGTGCAATCAGGCTATAGACGACGTTGGACTCAATAATGTCTTCGTAGTCTCTCAAGTGAAGTGCCTGTTGTGCTTAGTTTCTGTTTCACAAATCAAGTGGGCAAAAATGACTTACTGTGCGGACTGCAGAGGGATGGTTTCCTTCGTAGAACTGTCGCTGAGCGAGCATGTAAAAATGGTACGCTTCCGCACCTCGCCAAGCACTATGGAGGAAACGAGTGTCCACAGTGACCTGCATATCTTCTGCCAGCAATCCATCCAGGGCTGCAGTAGCCTACACATAAAACTGATCAGAGAAGTTTGATGCAGCCAATGCATAAGCCTTACGCTATCAGCGGGCCCCTTCATTGATTTGCTGACCAAGTGATATCTTTCAACTTCCAGAGCGGCAAGCACAAAGAGCTTCTTCACTTTCATTGGATTCTTTTCCGACTTCGCAGCATCCGTGGCCATCTTATGTCTTGGAGGTGAGAGATTTTCGTGCCACTTTCTGCCGATTGGTTCCTTACATCATGGAGCAATTTGGCGGATTTGTGGCAGTAGTTTGCTTTACGGTAAAGTTCGATAGCTTGAAACTTGCGATCCTTCTCCAGCAGATATTCTGCATACTTTGCGAGTAAGACTTCGATCTCCTTGATCTTATGCCGCTCGGCCAGGGTGATGGCTGTATTCCACTGTCCAACCCCATCAAAATTAAAAACAATCTAAAAGTATGGTTTTTGTGTGTACCTGATTTAGAAATACACATGTTTCCACAGCTGATTTGATGTCACCCAACTTAATATACGCCTGGACAGCTGGTTCACAGGTTCCAACAGTTATGAACTTTTCTGCAATGTCCTGTTGTGAAGTAGTCAGAACGTCTTCCGTAGTTTCAAGCGAGCAAGTGGACACCTTCAATAACAAGTTGTTTTCTGAAAGGCTTTGAACAAGCTTTTCCAGGTTCTCGTAGTCTTCAAGCAAATAGAAGCACTCGGCCTGTCTTTCCACATTTCGTGCTTGGGTGTAGTATGTGACTGCCTGATTCCTGGAACCAGGCTGAGATGCCATTTTTTGATTTCATACTCGACCGCCACTCACCATCGTTGTCTATCAAAGTAGTAATCGCCTATGGAGTTCCAGGCTTTATCCAGCATGACGTCGTCTCCTGCACCACCTCCGCTCTTGATGAGTTGCACAACCCTAAACCAGTCACCAAGAAGGATGCGTAGGTCGACAGCGAGGTCTTTGCGATCCATCTCCAAGTATTGTTTCTCGGCGGCGTCGAAGCGTCCGAAGTAGATAGCGACTTCAGCCATTTGCTTACTTTTGTCCTTAAAAACACTTTGTCGGACATTCATGAAGGTGCAAAACGAGTTTCATACATCGAGCTTTTGGACTTTCTTCAGAAACTGTAATCCTTGATAGTCCAGACATCTTAGAAAACCTTTTTTGGCAATGTTGAAGTCGAGCTGCTCAAGGGCTGCGTCGGCCACCAGCTTCCAGAGTCGGGAATGGGGATTGTTTTCGACGAATTGAACGGCATCAGGCAACCCGACTTGATTCAAGATACCTTTTGTTTCTGTTAATAAATAGCTTCATTTTCATGCTGTCGTGAGTTCTTACTCCTGGTGTCGCGCAAAGACTTTGTCTCAAGAGACAACAAATGCTCCTTTATTGGAGAATCGGGAACTTTCATCAAATCATCTAGGAGTGCGATTTTGATTTGAAGATTCGAAAAGCTGCACATATCTAATGTGTGCAAAGGCACAATAAATCCTTGCTTTGATAAATAAGAGCTCATCTTACATCCAGCACAAGTGACAGGTTCTTCGGGGTCAAGCCCACGAAAAACATACATTCTCGTTTTCTCCATGATCGCAAACAAATCCGGGTTATCGTCAGCCCTATTGCAGTGCGGTCAGCAATTTATCAAAGTAGCTGGGCAAGTATACCTACCATTTCACGTCCCACACATCTTTCCTCTCGAAATCAAGCAGCTTTCCACCTGGCGCTTTGCCAGCGGAATTGGATCCCATGCCAGCGACTTGAGATGCTGTGTGTCTTTCCAGAGCGAAAAGCTTCATGATCCCCGATATATCCACGATGCTCAATTTTGTTGAGTCGCAGTTGAGAGCGATGCTCTGTGGACGGAATGGAAGAGAATATCTGCTATCCAGAGTGACGGAGGGCACGATGAACTGCATAAGTTGACCAGATTCTCTTGCGATCAGTAAAACTGAATCACTCGCAGTAAGATCAACAATCGGATCCTTTGATGGGCTTTTTCAACCGTTAAGAAAGGATGAAATGGCTGGTTGAGAACTTTTACCGTTTGCTGCGAAGGTCCGCAATGGACGCTCCGGAATCTCCATTTCCGATAGAGGTAATATCATCTATATGGAATGACTTTTCACGACCATCTTTCTTCCGCATTGCTTAAAGGTACTATAAGCTATTTTTGGAGTAATATAACACCGGTGCGCTTACCGTCAAATGAGAACAACTTAGCCGAAGAGGACGATTTGAATTGCCAAAACACGACAATGTCCGCTGAGCCAATGAAAGCGTGCTGCTTTGTCAATGATGCGTATGTAGGCTGAAAATGAAGAAATTTTGTGTCCAATGCCGTTCCGATGGCATTTACAATCATCACGACAAACCTAACCTGGTTAGCGAGTTCTCGGATCAAGCAGCTCTCTTACTGTTCTTGTGTGTCGGGATCTTCTGATTTAGATACGAGAAGGCAATTTTCTCCGAAAGATGTAACCAAGAGTAGCCGACTGAAGGTCCTGTAAGGCAAGACCTTCAGGGGGAATTCAGATTTAACCACATCCATGTCCTACTTGTGATGTTTCTCGTGTGTTTTTGTATTCCAGAAAACGAGAGTGGTGTCATTTCGATCCGACCGAGTGAATGCGTAAACCAAAACATCATCCGAAAAGAAGCACCATTTGTAGTCAGTTCTGATGTTTGCAAAATAAATGAAGGAATCGACTGCCAAAGCGAGTCGTAAGCCGGTCCACTCCCACGATATGCAGGCAATCCGCTTCCCAGGAACTTTTAACGATCGAATGTACTGACTTTCATCAGACGCATGACGATGAAAAACACTCGGACGGGACTGATTACCTGACCATAAGGATCGTAAAACTGAACGACGCTAACCTCCTTTTCCTCTCCTTGTGCACTGCGGGCATATTGAATTCCTGACACTGCCAGCAGACTACCGTTGTGGTTCCACTTCATTTTGAGATGTCTCATGTTCGTGTCAACCAAGATTGGCTCTGGAAGGTAAAATATAGTAAGATCGGAGCGAAAGCACGCATCATTCTGCCCACCATTGTCTTTCTCGTCCCGCATTATCTGGATTTTTCCATTTTCAAAACACACCGCAAGGCAAGGTACCCTGTTCTCCACAAAACCATTGATCCCATTATACCTTCATAAATTTAGAAAGATTAGAATACATGTTACGAGCTCCGTTGATAAAACAATACCATTCAAGCCCTGCAACTTTTATTAGCACCCCATTCTCGCTGCAGTAAAGTGACACATCTCGCTATAAACAGAGTGTGAAAAGTTGGGCAAGACTTCTCCAAATGGTATTTTGGCTTACGACGTAGTTTCCACTTCCGTCATACAGCTGCAATTCCCCTGCACCCGTGGCAAAAACGATGAACTTGGAGTCGGGGGACCATTGTGTGAAGGCAAGCTGGATGCCTTTGAGTTCCTTTCCCCAGATTCGATTTCCGTCAACTGATCCCACAATTACAGCACCTATATCGTACAGATCAATGAAGTACAGGCAAAAGTATGCAACTGCTCTCACCATCCTCGTAAACAATGCAGATTTTTTGACCATCTCTGTTCCACTGCATATCCGAGACGACGCTTTTGTTTCGGTTATTGATCATCTCTTCATACCACATTCCTTTGTAGAGAATCCACACGATGATGAGCCCATTTTGATCTGAGGATGTCAACTTTCGGTGCTGAAAATTCCACGTAGATACGACCACAGCGCCTTATAGTCAATAAGAAAAGAAAAAAGGTTGGTTTTACTGAGCAAACCAGAGTGTCCTTCGAGCGTTTGATTCATGGACAGGTTGGATTGAGCCGATGCAGATTGTGCCGCTTTAGCGGTGGTCCCGTCAGATTTGACATCACCGGCAGTGGGTGGCTGAGCTTCACCCGGCAAGTTCATTGCAGATGGCGAGTCTAGCTTGAGGACTTTCAGTAGCCCATCCTCTCCGCCGCACGCAATCCACCCTTGGTCGTTAAACCAAGACACAGTTCGCAGTTTGATTCCATTTGGGATCGCAATCTGTTGGTCATAATTTAATCCAATATCTGATCTGTCCATTGTCCAACCCACTTTCTTGCTAAGATACACAAACATCTTGCCACCAAAACGCGTCTTCGTCCCCAACGCGTTGTTGCCTAAAGAAGTGCCCCGGCACCGCCACAAAGGGTCCTTGTGAACTCAAACTGGAGGGTTGGAACACTTTTGGACCGTGCTGTTTCGTTATTAGCGTTTGGGCAACAAGGACTGATGAGCCTACTTTCATCTGAAGAGCTCGATAAAGACCCGAACGATGTGTTCACGCTGGTGGGCAAGCTGGGTGAAGGGTAGGCTTAAAATTGATACCATGAGTGATTTGCACTTGTTCATTTTATCCAAATTGTCTTACACGTATCTGTGTAAACGCTTGAAGGTCGTATGGATCCGTTCACAAAGCCATACATAAACGAACATCCGCGGTGGTGGCGATAAAGTTGATTCCGGTGGAAAACGACTTGGATGATAGCATTAAGGAGATCAGCATGATGACGGGATTTAACTCTGATTATATCGTCAATTTCTATGGAAGCTATGTGTGGGATGACTATTTATGGGTACGCGGTGCGAGAACGACGCTATAGCTCGGCCAAATTTACTCCTTTCTTAATGCAGATTGTCATGGAATATTGTGCGGCAGGAGCAGTTTCTGATGTTATGCACCTCTGCAATACTACGATGAGCGAGGATCAAATATCAGTAATCTGTTCTTACGTTCTGAAGGGATTGGCGGTGTTGCATGAGCGAAGAAAGATTCATCGAGATATCAAAGCGGGGTTAGTCTCGGGGCTGCTTATCATATGTTACTTCGCTAATCTTGTGTGTACATTTAAGCAATATTTTGGTGAACACAAAAGGAGAAGCAAAGCTTGCTGATTTTGGTGTGGCCGGCCAACTTACGGATGCCGCTTCGAAAAGAGTTACTGTTATTGGAACACCATTCTGGATGGTAAGATTTTGATTCTTCCTCGGACTATTCAAGTTGAATTTTGCCAAGGCTCCAGAAGTGATTCAGGAAGTGGGATATGGAGTTAACGCCGACATTTGGTCACTTGGAATTACCTGCATAGAGATGGCCGACGGCCGACCACCATATCACAACATACATCCCATGCGAGTAAGGATAAAACTCTTGCCGCTAGTAAACCTGGCTGAGTTCACAAAAACAGGCGATTTTTATGATCCCAACAAAACCACCACCTAAATTAGAGAATGAAAGCAGATTTAGTGCGATGTTCATCAAGTTCATCGCTCGATGCCTCACCAAAAATCCTTCACAACGACCAAGTGCCCTGGAGCTCTTGAATGTGGGTTTCTTTCGTGTAGTTATTCAATTAAGCTGACTCATGTTAGGATCCATTCATCACTTCGTCGCCAGGCCTCGCGTCGCTCAGTGAACTCGTGCAGCGCACGTTGGACTTGATCGCGGCAGGAGGACTTAATATGGGACTGGTAAAGTGATCGGTGCTCAGCACATTGGTGGTTCTCCTGAACTTTACTTACAGGACGATGATGACGAGAGCGAAAGCGAACGGGATCCGGAGGAGGTGAGCTCATCCGATCAATTTCAGTTGGCGTTCTAATAATCGCTTTCAGGCACTTGGGACGTTTCAGATCAAAGCTGACGATGATACAATTAAACGGCCGAGATCTCCGGGAATTGCCAATACCTCTGGCATGGCACGTCAGGAGAAATACGATGCGCTATACGACTCTTTCGATACCATGCGCATTGCACCGTCCGTTTCATCCTTCTTAACCAATGCGTCAACGTCATACGACCGCACTGGCGCGACCGATGGGCAAACCTGTGGAACGATGGTTATAAATGATGATATCGAAGACGGAACAATGAGGATCCATCGCAGTGAAGATGAAGGAACCATGAAATGTAGGAGGCGTGTCTGGATTATACTAATCAATGTCCTAAAGGTTTCAAAATTGATTATAGTGGGAGCTAAAAATGAATGCAAACCCGCATTCATGGAGTACATGTGGAAGCGAGACACATCACCAGACAAACCTCAGAACAATCACATCTTGCATAAGCGATCACCCTCTGACGATAAAACATTGAAGATTGTTCCAATGTTTGGGCAATATACCCCAGCGGCCACTCCCGACATTCCAGCTTCTGATCCATCATCCCAAAGACCAGAAGACCCAGCAGAAACCCAGCAGCCCGATGGACTGCCTGCATCATGGGATAGTGACTACCCGCCAGCACAACCACAGTCCACATCACAAGACATTCAAAAAGGAACGCTCTTGTTCATGAGAAAGGTGGGTTTTGAAAGATAACTAGCAGTGAATTTGTCTAACTATTTTGTGCAAGCAAAGCGGGCAATTGGGACATCTGCGACGATTGGAGGATCGCGAATCGAAACTAAGGAGGGAACTTGGGAGAATGTCGTTGGTGCGGCGGGTAATGTTCGGACAACGACGGACGAGTACATTCGGAAAAGTGTCAGCAAGGACGAACTACGCTCACTGATCGCGGCTCTCGAATCAAGTATCGAGATCGAAGTAGCTATCACTCGGTCACGGTTTGAGAAGAAGAGAGCCCCCATTGTTGAGGCAATCAATGCAAAGCGGTCTGGTGGGAGCACCTCTGGTTCCGGTGGGAGCAAAGGGGCTGTGGACGGAGGGCCGAAAGAATCTCGCTATGTGGGATAGCTCTTTGAACAGCGACTCCTTCCCCCTTCTATATTTAATTTGTTTTTGACCCTTATGCATCTGCTTCGAAAATAGACTTTTTTTAAGGTGCTTAGACTGCACACGTGCAAACGCGATGTCCACATGCGTCGATTCCACGAGAGGTTTTCAAATGGCTGCATTCCTTGGACCAGGTTGAGCTTTCCGCGGCGTTGTTGGCCGTCGGGGGAGATCGAGGCTGGGTTTGCGAGCGTCGGTTCGGAGCTTGTGACCGATGCCGTTGGGTTCAGCGTCTGTCTTGTTCATCGGTCAAACTGCTTCGGCTCGTGCAGCAGACGGAGTGCCCCTCCCACGCTCAGAAAGCGTTCGTGTCGACCATCGCTACGATCCTTGCACATGGACCTTGGTCCGAGAGAGAATTGGAGGTGTATGTGTCTGTTGCGGTGGGACTGTTGCAGGGGTTCGATTGGGACGCGCTTAGAAATGGTGTGAGAGGACAATATTGGTGTTTTCTTCGAGGGTAATCTCGCGCATGCAGCGATTCTTGTTCTATCACCACTTACGTCACGATATGCATCGCTCTGCGCACTGTTGTGTCGAGCTTTGGAGGAGTTAGACATGGTTCTCCGGTCATGCATGTTGCGTCAGACCAGTGGCGGAACTACAAATGAATCAGTGCACTCGGAGACATTGGATCATGTGATCAACTTGCGGCTTAAAGTGTTCCAGCGCACCATGGTAACGGCCCTTCAGTTGGCGGGCATTTGGGATCGCCGTGGGTTGTAAGCATGGTCGATTCTTGCCCCACCGACGGAACATTGCTTGACCCGATCGGTAGATGGAACCTGGGGACAAAGGGAGCAAACCTGCACTTCTTCGGTCGCATTTAGCGATTCTCAGGGATGCTGCGTCGACATGGGAGTCTCGCGTACATTGAAACCGTCGATGTCGCGATCGACGTATTGGACGCATACTGTGCTAGTCTAGTGGAGCTTTTGCGAGGGCAGTTGGTGCGGGTGTGCTCGCCTCAGCACTGTCGGCGTCAGAAAAAGGGAATGAGCAATGTTTGCGGACGCTAAGAGATTGGCTTGAAAGGTGGGAAAGCAACGCTGGCGAGGTTGGTGCGTCCGGGTTTGAGATGGTATAACGTTGCGGATTAGAACTGATTTCAGTAACGTTTGAGCTTCTGTTTAAACCTATCCCGAGGATGGTCAACAGCAGTTCCGTTGAGAAGCACATGGTCAGCTGGTGAGCAGAAACGGGTATCAAAAAACAAAAAGATATTGAGGTCGCCCATCGGGGGCACATCTGCCCGCAGAGAATGTCTCCGAACGATTGCAAAAGGTCGGCAAATATCATCAACACTGCAGCAATACAATTTGAATGGATTTCCCTCCAAAAATAAAAATGGACCAAACAACTTAAAAATATCTAAACGTGAGCGAACGGAAAAGGATAACTGGCAAGGATGGGAACGGGAAAATACCGAACAGATGAATCGAAGCAAAACTGATGCAAAAACGACCTGCGAGCAAGGCAAGTGGGAACTGGGAGAATGTGGCCCCGGGAGAAATAATAAAAACTTCTGTGTGTGACCGTGAATCGTGGATTCCGGTTATCAAAGTATAAAACGAGGTCTCATAATGAGATAAATTTTGGGGTTTGAACCTCTCACCATTAAGGCTTTTTGGGGGTTGAGGCAGCTGTTGGCCGTTTGGCAGCTGGAGAGGGGATTTTCGATGCGGGAGAAGTCATTTTTGAAGGCGTTGATACTGATGGCGTTGGGGCAAAGCGGACACTCTGTGCGATTCCAGAAGTGCTTTTACTCTTTGTCATTCGTGGTGGTGCCGGAGGAGAATCAGCACCTTTTGTAGCTGTTGTTGCGGTACGCGAGACGGAATTGACACGCGGAATGGGAGAATTGGCGGGACTCGGTCCAAGCCCGGATGTGCTACGACTCGCCGGTATTCTAGGCGAGTCCTGGGGACGACGGGAGGAGTAGCTTGTTTCCGAAACAGTACGAGCGAACGATGGCGGGTTTACGCCGGCTCGGCGGGGTGTACGGCCTTCGGATAGTGTGCTGCTCACACTGTTGATACTCTCCTTGCTACGACGACGACCTTTGAGCGAAAGTGAAGGCGACGGAGACTTTGGTGGGGTGGTTGGAGATGTCAGATGTGTTTGGAGGGCAGAATTTGTTCGAAGTGATTCGGCCATGTTCTGACCATTCATCTCGCCGCTCTCAACGCGCTTCAAGTTCAACGAAAATATTTTGCCGTTGGAACGAATAGCCTGAGCCAAGTTTTTCATCTGATCACCTCGCATAGAATGCCCTGAATGAAATGGATATTACTCCAGGTCAGTCATATCCAGAGGCGCGACATACCGGTAAGATCAAGCTGTCGCCAGTGACGGTTAAAGGTAACTGCAAATGTGAAACCTTCAAACTGGAACTCCGGGAGATCCTCCACAACTCGGCAAGAGTCCGAAGTCCATTCACCGTCCACTTTGTCACCCAGGGTTTGGAATCTCTCGAATGCGATCCAGTACATTCTAGTCGAGGCAAACTCTGGAGAATCGAAATTCAATGCAACCGTTCCAATTGATTGGACACAGTCTTGCAACGACAATTTGTCTGCACGATCCAGATGGAAAGTGTTCGGGATTGCTGCAATCGCGTCAAGCAGTAAAATGAAGCGAGAGTGCAGTGGAAGACTGGGATCCAACTTTTGCCTCAGATCGGTCAAGGAGAGCTTTGGAGAGTTGGTTTCCGTGATGAGAACTAAGTTACAGGTCAGCAGAAGGTTAGTGTGCAATAAATCATCACAAACCGGGGAAAATGAGACATTTTGATCGCGTTGATGCACAAACAGCAGTTTCCCATTCCTTGATGAGTGCATCAAACGACGACTGGTTGGCAATAGAATTCTGCGAGACAAGGAGAACTACACACTTCGAAGATTTTAAAGACAAATCAGCTGGGACAGAGTTCTGAAATTGACGCTCCATTGAGAAAATGCGCAAACAAAATCCTAGAATGACTGACCACTTCTGCATCAAAGAAAACCCGTTTGTGGAAAGGACACAACGCCGACCCCGGTGGGTTCTCATGGAGCTGTAGGCGAAGGTAAAGCTGCTCAGCAATGCTAGCATCTTCTTCGCTTCCAAAACCTCGAGCGTAGGAGACGTACACCGAATAGCGATATCCACGATTCGGGGAGTTCGGCAAGGAACCCTCAGGTTCGTCGTGGTCGCTGAGTGGCCAGCCAACACAGGCCTCATTGACCGACTCGAGTGGATAGAGGCTGCCGTTTTGAAGAACAGCGGGAATAACTCCAATCATCATGAAACAAGGCTGGAGGAACGAATTGTGAGCCACCAATCCGTATAGCAGTGGTGCATGAGTGATACCTTGCGACGATAAACCAAATTAAATCGAGTAATTTCGTCCCTGGTGCTGTATTCTCCAGCATGCGCCTGTCTCAGAGCGGTTTCTGTTGCCGTCCACAGAAGTAGTTGTACCTTGAAGCGTTGCGTGTGTGTGGCGTGACTTTGAAGACTTTATTTTTTAAGAAATAAGGTGTGCGTGAAGTGGTGGGGACAGAGTGGTTTGTTGTTTGCACTTGGGATGGCGGTTAAATGGCAGTAGTGAGATGAAACATGTAGAGTTGCTCTCGCCGACATCAGCGGATATTGAAAGTTACGAACAACATACAAAGTATACGAGGCTGATTACGAAAACATATTCGCTCCAATCCGCTATCTACAATTGTTTCCTCCATGCCTATCGTTCACTGAATCTCGATGCGCTTCTTAGCTCCTCGTTTCCCCTCCTCAGGTTTCTTCGGTATGGTGAATTCCGAAACTCCATTCTCCATCCCAGCCTTGATCTATTCTCCGTGAGCATTGGGCGGCAAGCAAAGGCTTCGGCGGAAATGTCCAAAGCTCCTCTCCACGACATGGCGTGTGTCCGTCTTCTCCTCTCGTTCGTCGTTCGCTCACCTTCAATGCACAGAAATCCTAGGAACCACGCGGATTAGCTTGTATTTCGTCAAACCAATCGCATGGGAAACCGCCTTAGTCGACAGTCTCTTTAACTAAACTGGCGTACTGCGCATCGAGTAATATTACCATATTTGGTAACAACATAGAAGACCAGCATAAATACATATTACTCTTCCCGAGTAAACAATCGTTATCGCCTTAACAATTATAACCAACAGGTTTCTCTAGCATCCCGCATAGAGAACTCCTGGACGTCTCCAGTCCATCTGTTATGTCGTAGTGTGTATTGTATCCTATAACGTTCATAATCCAACAGAAAGTGTCTGCAACAGAATCATATTTCCAGTAATATGTTAGTTGCACTTCGTAGAGAACACTGAAGTACGCTCAACGATTTGAGAAAGTGCCGCGTAGACAGAATCTAGGAGACTGAGTTTCATTGTGTCCAGTTAGACCCTTCTTCCCTAGAATATTATTATTGTCATATTGGGTAGAAAGCTATAGGTATAAGACTTGCTAGTGTCAGGGAAGTATTATATCATACCTTCTTCCCACATGCTTGCGAAGACGCCTGGCCTGTATCTTCCCACTACCAACACCATTCCTCCAACAAAGAAGCGAGGTTTGAAACAATCTGAACCATCAGCTGAAAGAGAACCAAGTGCAGAACCGGTGACTGCACCTGAAACACCTCTGGGATCAGGTTCTGAAGTGGAAGAAGCAGAAGCAGTCCTAGATGTCAATTGACAGATATCAAATCAACTGCCCCTTAAAACAAACTAGCGCATCATGGTACTAAATGGGATGCTGACTATTTACTCACTGACGGACTCTGTCCTGATTCCGACATACGACTTTGGTATTGAAAATTCAAAGCAAGCGGCCACAGCTACGACCAGGGCGCGCCACCAGTCAAATTCTTTATCTGATTTGTCAAATATTATTTGAACCTATTTGTGCAAGTCAAACCTAGGGTAGTCCCTGATTTGCTCAAATGTGAATTGAGCAAATAGAGGTACCAATTTGCAGGGTCTGCCATAAATCAAACTTTATTTGCACTTATTTGCGCAAATGATATTTGACTTACATAGGATACGGGTCCAAGAAATCGAAACAACAACAATCTAAGGGCAACGTCTACAATGAACAAGAACCAGAGGATATTGATGAAAGTTCATCAACATCTTCGCCGTTTGACAGTGAGAGCGAAACCCAGAACAACTCCCGCAATCATAAACGCCGCAAGTCAAATACTTTGCTAATTGTTGTCAAGCTGAGCACAAGCAGTTGAGGGCGAGGGGGAGGTTGATAACCGGGGCGCTTTCACTGCAGCAGAACCAACTTCTGAACTTGGCATGACATGCTGCCAGAGTCAGGACTGAAACAAGATTTTCATCGAGTATCCACAGCTACAGAAAACAAGAGAAGCAATTGGAGGGCGTTGTTGAGGTTGAGTACGACGGTTGCATCAAATGCCAACAAATGAAGAAGATAGTGTGCTACAAGGTTATCAGTTGTTCGACAACAAATCAGAGGGTAAGTCTTACAACTCTAAATACAGCCTCTCTGTTTTTTACCAATGCTTTGAAGGGACATCTTCACACTAGGCATTCCATTGACCTTGATGAAATTGATAAAGGGCTGAAAAGTCCAAAATGACTGTGGCGCAAATGCTTCAAATGCAGAGTGTGAAGCACCGAGTAGGTCTGGAATTGGTTGAGTTTACTTCATTACCCACAATCTCTACAGGGTCGTTCAAGCAAATAGGAGCAAACAGATTGCTTATTGAGGGGATCATCTGCGATGGCCTCTCTTTAAATCTGTCATCCCAGCTCTACTTCCGTTAGTTTTTGTCATACTTTTCCCCAGAGTTTGTTCATCACTTACCTCAGACAACCAAACGGCTCCTCATGAAGATCTACTCTGCCGAACTTAGGCAAGTCAAATTGCAGGTAAGCATGATTCAATTTTGAAAAATCTCCATGAATCAATGTCATTGCTTACAATCAATAATTCTTCCCCTAGGTCTTGTTCCAGGAGGATGTCATTTACAACAGACATGTGGACGAGCAAGACAGAGAAACCTTTCATGGGACTCACCAGCCACTGGATTGATTGTGATTGAAAACTTTGTGCTTGTGTTCTTGGTTTCAAGGAAGCCCCTGAACGCCATACAGACAAACCAATTCGGGATGCATTTGTGTCCATTGTCAATGAATATAATCTTTTTGAAAAGGTAAGATCTCTTTGACCGCTCAACTTTTGATCATAATGTCCTTACAGTTTGTTTATTAGATCAGCTGGATCACGGCAGATAATGCTTTGAACAACGAAACGTTAACAGAAGCTTTACAAGAGACAGGCCACTCATGAAATGTTGAGCTGCCTGCAAGCCACACATTTGTCCGATGCTTTGCACATATCGTTAATTTGGTCTCCAAGCAATGCCTCACAGTTATAAAGGATGGAGTATGATGTTGGAAGTACGGAAAGGTGTAAAATTTGCGTATTTGACTGAATCTGATTTATTGCTCAGTAGCTTCGCAACATCATTGTCAAGATTCGATTATCTCTGCAGAAGCAAGAAAAGTTGAAATCGTTGCATGAGCAAACTTACAAATTGTCTTGACAAAATACTCCATGCAGAAAAGCTGATCTCTGCGATATTACCTATAGAGCAATAGACAAAAACGTCATTATTCCTATTTCCTCCACTGCATCATCAGAACGTATCATCTGAAATTCCACCCGAGGGGGGTCTCGAACCCCCAGCCTTGAGATTAAGAGTCTCACGCTCTAACCAATTGAGCTACCCAGGTGATATATGAGTTTTTTTTGCATTAGATTGTAGCCTTCGACGGGCTTCCCGCACTGCTCTGCCTTATTGTGTTACTTTCTTAGATATTAAAGCAGCGTATGATACTGTGCATAGGCCTCTTTTGTGGGAACGTCTTCGTCAATTTCCCAGAATTCCAAACCGTTTGATCTCTGTTTTGATGAGTATGTTTGATCGTTGTTCTTCTCAGGTTGTTATAGAGAATCGTTCTTCTGATTTGTTTTTGCTTCCACGAGGTCTTTTTCAAGGTTCTGTTTTGTCTCCGTTCTTGTACTCAGTTTTCATCAATCCTTTAGCACAACTCCTTCGTCGTGAATCTTCTCATCTTGCTAGGTTTTCTTATAACACTCCTGTTTTCAATTCGTTGTTTTTTGCTGATGACATAGCTTTGTTTTCTGCCACCCCTGAGCAGGCCCAACGTGCATTGAAAATTTGTGAAGATTTTGCTTTAGCTTCTCATTTTGTGTTTTCACCTTCAAAGTGTGCTGTGTTATCTTCTCAACGGTTACCCACCCCCTTGAAGCTTCATGGCTCTGCCCTCCCTGTAGAGGTTTCATTTAGATACCTTGGTCACTATTTTACTATTGAAGGGTTTGATCTTGCTGCAACTATTGATCATCGCTTAGAGAAAGCTCGTGCCTCATTGTATCTTTTTGCACCTTATGTCTCGTACTTTGGTGGGTCTGCTCCTCGTGTTGCCAGGTTGCTGTTTTTGTCTTTTATTAGACCTTCACTTGAGTTTGGTTTAGCACTTATTCGGCCTTCCACTGCTCAGCTTCAGGTACTCGAGCGTTTTTGTTATCATGCACTGTGTCGTCTGTTTTCGATAGCCCATACCACTTCGCGTGTTGGTTTGTTGCTGTTAGCGCAAATTCCTACTTTTGAGTTCAGGCTGAAGTACCTTCAGGCACGTATGTTTGCTCGCTGGTCTAGTGATTCCAGCCCTCTGTTACCAGCTGCTGTGTTGCAATTCTATCAGTCATCTCCAGTAGGTTATGGTTCATCTCCTTATTTTTCCGCTTGTCACAATGATCTCATTGTTCCTATGCCTGTTGTGCCCCCACTTCATCCGTTGATGTTGCATTTTCAGTCTTTAGCTGTTGCACATAATGGACCAATTGCAGTTTCGTTTGCCCCTGTCCGCAATTTGAAACTTCGCCACCCTTTGTTGCTAACCCCACACCAACATCTCCCAACAGTATGTCTTCGTTTGTTCCTGCTATATCGGCTTGGCCGCCTGTTTCCAAACCCCCGACCTTATTGTAGGAACTGTCATGATGCCCCTGAAGTGTCGCGTGCCCATGTCTCTGTGTGTCTACATTTGCGTGCTAGTTTGTCTGCTAGTTTTGATCTAGGCCCGCCTGATGATCCCCGCCTACCTCTTGACATTGCAATTGATATGCTTTCACCACAGCCTTTTTATCCTTCCCCTGCTTTTTCCCAGTGGGTTCTTGTTCTTCGTGCACTTAACCGCATTTGGTCAAACTGTCTTGGTTATGAGTTAGTTTTGTCTCCAGCTCCTGATTGTATCTTGTCTGCTTTTGTTGATTTGGATATGCCTTAGTGTTTTGAAACATTTTACTTTTCCTACGGCTCGCAAGGCTCCCCATGTGCTGCCAATTTACGTGTATTTTTACACTTGTATTTGGATTTTGCACCAGCGGGTGATATGTATTGGTTGGACAATAAATACATATTATGAAGTTCGAAAAAAAAAGTCTCTCTCTCCTCTCTCTCTCTCTCTCTCTCTCTCTCTCTCTCTCTCTCACAAATCAATGCCGCCTCCCAGCGGTCTGCCTGCGCAGCCGCCCGCCGCACCCCCCTCAAAAATTTTCATCGCTTCTGGCCGTGCTCGCTCCCGTGCTCCCTCTGTGTCCCACCCTCGCGCCCCTCAGGAAAACATTCCTGACTCTCAGCCCAGCAACTTTGATGGAGAAAATTTTCTGTGGGCAGATGAAGTGAATTCTCCTCGCGAATCATGTGACTGCTGATCACGTGACCAAGCATCATCCCCTTCAGAACCGGCTCGAATTAGAGGAAGATCCCCCGCAAGTGTCGTTGATGTTCACATGAATGATACAGTCGAAATGTCACTTACCCTTGCTGATGCTGATCCCAAAGGGAAACGTCGAGCATCAAAATCACCCCCGACTCGCCGACCTGCCTCTCGTGCCAGGGTCGAGAAGAATGCCTCTGCAGCTGATCATGCTACCTCTCCCTTGCCTACTCCTCGTGACCGATTCTTGGATGCTCTGCATATGCTGGCCCCTGCTCAAACTTCTGGATCTCATCCATTAGTGATGTCTGCTTTCACTCGTGCAATGCAATTTCTCCCAGTATTGGAACCAGAGACTGAGGCTGCCTTCTTTGCTGCATTGACTATTGCTGTAGTTCCGTTGGTTGAAACTATCAGCTGCCGTCCTGCTGCTGTCTCTGCCGTGCCTTCCTATGCTCAAGTTGCGAGTGCTAGCCGACCGCCACCTGCCCCTGCTACTCGCAATCCTGGGCCTTTCAGCACTGCAAAATTTGCCTCTCGTGCATCAAATGCTAATGTTCGTATTGAAGCTGCCGAAGCAGATGCTCAACCCGCCCTTTATCGCTCAGTGGTTGCTGGAGTGGACCCCCTATCTCGCAGATCACTACGGCCACCCAGATTGGTGATTGATTACCCGGCTGAGTCACCAATTCTGATCAATCCTCCTCAGCCTGTTCGTGATCGTGCTGCTGGTTTTGCTACTGTGAGGTTTAAGGAAATTAGTCGTCAGCCACTTAATCAACTCCGCACTCTGATTAATCAAATTTCTGGAAACCCTCAATTTTCGCGTGACATTCGCCATATTAGTTTTATTGGGCGTAACACTGCTGAGTTTATTTGTACTTCTGACTGTGCTGACAAGCTCCGCAAGGACATTTTTCCAGGTGATGAGGTGCCCGTTGATCTTTTTGACCCTGGGCAGCTTCGTTCTGGGTCTGTTCAATCACTTGAGCAACGTCAAGTTGCTGTAGCAAAGGCTGGTCACAAAAGATTTGCTCACCTCTTGCGAATTACTCATGATCCTGCAGTTTTTCATTATCTTCGTTCTAATCTTCCTGCTGCAGACTTTGAAGCTACTGTTTCTTTAGCCCGTTCTTCGCGTTCTGAACCTACATCTCGCAATTAATGTGGACCTTTCGTTCTGGAACCTTCAACTGTAGAGGTTTGCCTCTGGATTTTTCAGATTTACTTGCTTGGCTTGTTACTCATCAGCTTGATTTTTTAGTTTTAACAGAAACTCATCAGTTAACTTTAGACAGTGTTTCTTCAGAGTATTTGTTGTTTGATTCTCGTCCTCCACCAGACGCTCCTTTGGCATCTGGTGTTGCTCTTCTTATTAACCCACATCGTTGCAGTACTTATCAATTTAGGTTGATTGCAACAGTTCCTTCTGGGTTTGGTTTGTGGTTTAGGTTTTGTCAGGTCGTGATTGGTGGATGTTATTTTCCCCCACGTTGGACTGCGGAAGACTGTTTGGGTGCATTATCTGATTTTCCTCAATTTGTTTCGAATTCGGATACACCAGTAGTTTTGATGGGTGACTTCAATTTTAGAACTCAGAGCACTGGTGATCATGTTACTAATGCCCGTGCCAGAGCACTTCTTCCTTTTTTTACAGCCCACTCACTTTCATTGGTTGTCCCAGCTTCTTCTTCAGCTCGTTGCCCAACTTTTCGTTCCCACTTAGGGAGTTCAATTATTGATTTGTTTTTTGCTTCTACTTATGTGACAGCTTCCTCTTATTTAGTGCATGATCAACCCCAGTCTATGGCTCCCCATCCTTCAGACCATTTTGCAGTGACCTATTCATTTTCTTTAGCTGGCCCAGATCCTCAGGCCACTGTGCCTCCTCCTCTACCTTCTTGGAATCTCCGATTGTTAAAGGATGAAGTTATTCGTAAGTCGCACAGAGAAACTGCTAAGATTCTGCTTCCTCCAACATCAGAGGCGCTAACAGCAGCATTGGAACCACTTCAGGTCCCTGTGGGGACTTCTCTTTCTCGTGCAGTGGCCCAGGGAGCAATTGATTCCGCATTTCAAATTATAGTTGATTTTGTTGAGGCAACAGCAGTTCTGACATTGGGACCACCAACACCTCGTCGTAGAGCACCAGCGACCACTCCTTTGCCCCCTGAGATTGCTTTGTTGCGTAGTAAGGCTCGTTCAGCATTCCGTGACTATTATTCCCTCTTTCACCACAATTCTTCTGACCCTCTTCTTCCTTTTCTAAGAACTCGCCAACGTGATAGTCACAAAGCATTCAAATCAGCTCTGAGATCACACAGGCGTAAGACAAAAGCAAATTTTTTTGATGACCCTAGTTCTTCATCAGTGCCTTCTCTTCTGAAACATGTGTCTCATGCTCGGCGCTGCGCTAACTTTCGTACTTCAGCTAATGGTTTAGATTTTGATCCTCAGTCTTTAGCCAAATATTCTGATCATTTTGCTAGTGTCTACAATGCTCAAGCTGCTGACCCAGTTTCACCTTCAATTGTTCTGTGTGATTTTCAGCTGCCATTGGATGTTGAAGCTTTTGTTCTAGCTATTAGGGACTGCCCTTTGGAGTCTGCCCCGGGTCATGATCGTCTGCCTGCAGAACTTTATCGCCCAATTTCAGCTATTCTTGCTCCATTGTTCTTGCAACTTTCTCAGTCCATTTTTCGCAGTAGTCTTACACCCACTTCATGGAATCTTGGGCCTTTGCACCCAGTTTGGAAGCAACGTGGTACGCTTGGTGATATTACTAATTATCGCCCCATTACTCTTTCGTGTGTTGCCCGAAAAATTTTTGAGCGAGCTTTGTTGCCACATCTTTATTCTGCTATCACGTCTCAACGCCCACTTGATGCTGCCCAAGCGGGATTTCAGTCACACCGCTCGGGAATGGAATGTGTTTTTGGTCTTCAGGCATGTATCTCCCGTGCGTCTAATGCCAAGGTTCCTTGGGTTGCTGGTTTTTTAGATATTCAAGCAGCTTATGACACCACAAATCGTGCAATTCTTTGGGCTGAGCTTCTTTCTAGGGGAGTACCGTTGCCATTTGTTTTTGTTTTGAAGTCTCTGTTTGATTTTTGTTCTTCCAGAGTGGTTGTTGCAAATTGTTTTTCAGATGCTTTTGATTTGTTTAGAGGTTTGTTTCAAGGTTCTGTTCTCAGTCCACTTCTCTATATCACTTTTCTTGATCCTCTACCTGGGCTCCTCCGACCATTTGCCCCACCTATAACACTCTTTCATCCTGCCAAACCACGATATAATTCTTTTTTATTTGCAGATGATTTGGCCTTGTTTGCACTTACTTTGGATGCTATGCAGGTTCTTCTCTCTGTTTGTGACCAGTTTGCCCAAGCTCAGTTTTTCTTTTGCTCCTTTGAAGTCTGTGATTCTCACAAAAATTCCTATTCCTGCTCATTCACCTTTGCTTCTTCATGGTCAAACTCTGCCTGTCAAGCCTTCATTTCGTTATCTGGGTTGCTTTTTCGGAGATACTGGATTTGATGTGTCACTGACTATTTCCCATCGACTTGCCAAAGCGCGCGCAGCTTCTTTTGCTTTGCTTTCTTTTTCAAGGATGTTTAGTTCTCATTCTCTGGTTGTGGTTCGTCATTTGTTTTTGTCTTTTATTCGACCTACGCTTGAATTTGGTTTATATTTTATTCTTCCCTCTGTTGCTGTTTGCAAACCAGTTCGGACTTTTATTCACCAATGTTTGTGTCGATTTCTTCGCCTTTCATTTTCTACTTCAATTGCTGGGGTTTTACTGTTTTTTAAGTTTCCTGACCTTCAGTTTCGGCTTCAATATCTGCAGTTTCAGATGTTTCAACGTTGGCTGGATGATGATGCCCCTGATATGGTTCACTCTATGTTGTCATTCTTTCTTCACCAGGGAAAGCACTTTCGTTGTTCTCCTGTCCCTTTCAACAATCACTTCCTCTTCCCTGGCTGCAAATGTTGTAGTTCCCAAACCTTCTGATGTTATCGCAATCACTTTCACCAAGTAGCCTCATCTGCCTATGGTTCTATAGCTGCTAGCTTTGCTCCCCTTGCATCTGCACACCCTCATGCGCTAGCAATTGCTCCTCCATGCTTCCCTATTTCGTCAATCTTGAGGCTTCTGCAGTATCGCCTTGGACGTTTGTTTTATCACCCCCGCAAGCAGTGTTGTCACTGCCGCACTGCAACTCTCTCTAGATCTCATGTTTCAGAATGTCTGCGTCTTGACCTATTGTTGCCTCCTGTTCCTGTTCCTGTTTTACAACTTCCGCTTGACGTTGCAATTGATGGCCTTCGTCCACTTCGCATTGTCAACCCAGTGAATCTTGCACCGTGGTATCTAGTTTTTCGTTGTCTCCATAAGATTTGGCTTCACTGTATGGGTCTGCCATTAGAAGTTTCTCCTCCAGACTCCCTCTTTGGCCCTGCATTTGTGGATCTTTAACGTTTTCTTTTCTCATTATTTATTACTCACCTGTTTTTTGGCACCTTAGCAGTATCTGACGGGTAGCCACAGGTTTGAGTTTACATTCTCTGTTTTGCTTTGTTGGTTTTCCTTATGCTGCGCGCGCTTCCCTATGTGCTGGTCCATGACCATCTTGTAAGGCACTTTGGGTGTTGTTTTTTGTTATGCATTGTATGTGCAAAATAAATAATAATATTGTTAAAAAAAAAAAAAAAAAAAAAAAGAGCCTCATAGTGGCTCAGTCGGTAGGAATGCGACTTTTCGAAGCTAAACTCCGCGGTTCGAATCCTTTAGGGGACTGGATTTGAATTTCCTACGAAATATATCTCTCGCAATATCGTGTCACGTGCAAGTACCGCGCCACACCTCCTTCGATTCGCCATTGCCTTCGCTCCTCTTTCCTACGGCTCGCACGGCTCCCCAAGTACTGAAGATTCCAAATCTTGGTTGAAGTACACGTGGGTGACATGTACTGATTAAGCATTGTCAATACATGTTATAACATTCAAAAAAAAAAAAAAAAAAAAGCTCTCTCTCTGTCTCTCTCTCTCTGTCTCTCTCTCTCTCTCTCTCTCTCTCTCTCTCTCTCTCTCTCTCTCTCTCTCTCTCTTCTCTCTCTCTCTCTCTCTCTCTCTCTCTCTCTCTCTCAAAAATCAATGCCGCCTCCCAGCGCTCCGCATGCGCAGCCGCCTGATGCGCCGCATGCCGCGCCGCCCGCCGCACCCCCCGCTGTGCCCCCTGATGGACTTTCTGGTGGCACTGTGATTTTTGAGGCCCATTCGCACCCCCGTGCCTCCTCTGTTGAAAATTCCGCTCCACAGCTTCCATTCTCCGCTCCTGCCTCTCCAATTCACTGGGCCGATGATGTGAATATGGGGGAGGATGAAAATGCCGAATCACGTGACTTCCGATCACGTGACCGACGCGCCAAAAGACTTGCTGAACATGAATTGCCCCGTGGTCGCTCCTGTTCTCGTTCCCGATCACATCTGACGGGTGTCCGGGTTCTTGCTGCTGTGGCTGCTCCCTCGAGTGTTGCATCTCTGGCCGATCTCCGTGTCGTTCTCACTCAGATGCGATCTGTTTGTGCAACCTTTGATCCGTTGGCGATGCTGGATCCTATGCTTGCACATTCGCCGAGGGACACTCCTGCTGAATTTTTTAGTGTTTGTCGTGATATGGCCGAGGATCTGGTGGGTCGCTTTGGGAGGCCGCTGCCTTCGCCTTCACCTCCGGTTGCCCCTGTCTCCCGCCATGATGATGTGGCTGCGCCTGTGTGCCTTCCCCCTAGACAACTGCATGGTAATCCTTCAATTCAGGACGATCTTGGGAACTCTGGTGCTCCTGGCCCTCGCCCCCCGTCTAGTCGACCTGCCCCACGTGGACCTCGTGGTCCATGCACTTATGCCGCTGCTGCTGCCAATGCCCGTGCCCGTGTGCTTGAGAGTCTCCCCACACTGAGTGCTGAATCTCGTACAGAAGCTGTCAGGACTGCCCTTGCTGGTCGTGACCCCACTTCCAATGTCAGCCTTCGTGGCCCTCGGTCTGTCGTATTCTATCCTCCGACCTCTCCGCTGCTGGTCTCCCCACCTGCTGATCTTCAGGCCCGTGTGGATGATTTGACCACTGTGTACATCAAGGACATCATGAGACAGCGGCTCGGCTTTGTGCGGACCATGCTGAGGGCTCTCTTGGGCGATGAGGTGGTGCGTGGTATCCGCCACATCAGTTTCGTTGGTCGCAACATTGCTTCCTTTATCTGTATTCGCTCAACTGCAATTGCTCTCCGTGCGCACTTCTCCACCCAGGAAGCTTCCACTGACGAATCAAACCCTGACTTTCTTCGCCGAGCCTCTACTCTGCCTTTGGAGCAGCGGGAGGCTGCGGTCAGGGAAGTTGTTCACAAGAGATATGCACATATCCTCAGTTCAGTTACTGATCCTGCTATTTTCCTGTATGTCCGTGGTCAGCTCCCCATGGATGCTCAGGAAACTGTGCTGGACTGTGCCCGCGGGATTGCGCGTCAGCCTCGCTCAACCCATCTTCGTCAATGATTAGTGTTCGAGTTGGTACCTTCAATTGTCGCAATTTGAGCTTTGGAGTTCTTGATTCACTGTTTCGTTTTATGCGCGCAAATCACATTGTTTTTCTGCTCCTGACTGAAACACACCTTTTTCCTTTAGACCCGCTGCCTTCTCCAGATTTGATTTTTGACACTCGTTTTTCTCCTGGGTCATCGGGTGCACGACGGGCTGGTGTGGGAGTCTTGATCAATCGCAGTCTTTGTAGAGCTTCTGATTTCCGTCTCGTTTCTAGTTATGGTGGCACCTCTCTATGGTTTACATTTCGTGGGCTTTTGGTTGGAGGGTATTATTTGCCTCCGTGTGGTATTGCTCAGGACCCCTTCCTTGAAGAGTTTATTGCTTCACTTCCTCAACATGTCCCGTCGTCTCCGTGCCCTGTTCTTTTGTTGGGCGATTTCAATGCCCGTTTTTTAGCTACTGGTGATCATTCTTCAAATCGTAGGGGTAGGTTGTTTGAGCAATTTATTTCTGCTGCTAGTTTCTCTCTAGTTAAGCACCCTTCCTGTCATAACCCCACATTTTCTTCTCGCAATGGTGACTCCATTATCGATTTGTTGTTTGTCAATCCTCTGCTTCAATGTGATCCTATTTCTTACATAGTTCATAGTCGTCTAGCCGACGGCGAGTTTATGCCTTGGGCTTCTGACCATTTTCCGGTTACAGCTGTTTTTTCTTTTGCTCCTCCCAATGCCAGCGCTCCCTCTGCTGCACCCCCCCACAAGCGCTGGGCTGCTCATCTGTTGCGTGAACCTGCTGTCTTTCAAGCAATGGAGGATGTGGGACATTTGTTTTTTGATCCCACCCTTGCTGATGTCAATGCTGCACTCAGTCCAATTTTAGAAGCTCCCGCCTTTGCCCAAATGTCTGTGGATGTTGCACAGGGATGTATTGACTCTGCATTGGATATTATTTTGTCCTTTGTTACTTCATGTGCTGCTTGTGTCATTGGACCCCCCAGTTTAGTTCGCTGTCGCCCTGCCCTGCCATTGTTGCCGCCGCATTTAGTGGCCTTGCGACGGAGCTACTTACTTGCTCATAAGCACTATTTAGCTGTTTCTTCCTGTGATGATCCTGATCCTGGTTTAGTTGAGTATTGCCGCTTGGAGCGTGACCGGCTATCGCGTGAGCGTGTCAAAGCTTTTCGTACTTGGTCTCTTTCTCAGCGAGCTCGAGAGGCTTCTGGCGACAATATGTTTAGTTCTTCTCCTAGTTCTTTAACCGAGGTTAGCAAAGTTCTTTCCACCGCGCGTAAGTGTCATCAACGGCGCTCAGCTGCAAGTGGTTTATTGTCTGATCCTGCCTCTTTATCTCATTATCGCAATCACTTTGCCTCCGTTTATCAGACTCAGTTTGCACAATCCTCTGCCAGTGCAGAACACGTTCGTCTACATGCGCTGAATGATTCTGTGTCAGTTAGTGTTAGTGACTTTGTTTGTGCTATTCGTTCTTCCCCAAACAACTCTGCTCCTGGCTCAAACCATATTCCAGCTGAGTTATTTAAGCCGTTAGCTTCTGATGTTGCTATCCTTTTTGTTCAACTTTCAAACGCTATTTTCCGTTCAGGTTTGTCGCCCTCTGCCTGGAATGCTGGCTTGTTGTTACCTGTTTGGAAGAATAAGGGCTCCATTGGTGATATTAGTCAGTACCGCCCCATTACTTTAACCAATGTTGATAGAAAAATCTTTGAGCGTACCCTGCTTCCTATGCTTGTAGCTCATGTTGGTAAACTTGATCCCGCCCAAGCTGGTTTCCAGGCCAATCGTTCAGGTGTTGAGTGTGTTTTTGCATTAGATGCTACCCTTCGACGGGCTTCCCGCACTGCTCTGCCTTATTGTGTTACTTTCTTAGATATTAAAGCAGCGTATGATACTGTGCATAGGCCTCTTTTGTGGGAACGTCTTCGTCAATTTCCCAGAATTCCAAACCGTTTGATCTCTGTTTTGATGAGTATGTTTGATTGTTGTTCTTCTCAGGTTGTTATAGAGAATCGTTCTTCTGATTTGTTTTCGCTTCCACGAGGTCTTTTTCAAGGTTCTGTTTTGTCTCCGTTCTTGTACTCAGTTTTCATCAATCCTTTAGCACAGCTCCTTCGTCGTGAATCTTCTCATCTTGCTAGGTTTTCTTATAACACTCCTGTTTTCAATTCGTTGTTTTTTGCTGATGACATAGCTTTGTTTTCTGCCACCCCTGAGCAGGCCCAACGTGCATTGAAAATTTGTGAAGATTTTGCTTTAGCTTCTCATTTTGTGTTTTCACCTTCAAAGTGTGCTGTGTTATCTTCTCAACGGTTACCCACCCCCTTGAAGCTTCATGGCTCTGCCCTCCCTGTAGAGGTTTCATTTAGATACCTTGGTCACTATTTTACTATTGAAGGGTTTGATCTTGCTGCAACTATTGATCATCGCTTAGAGAAAGCTTGTGCCTCATTGTATCTTTTTGCACCTTATGTCTCGTACTTTGGTGGGTCTGCTCCTCGTGTTGCCAGGTTGTTGTTTTTGTCTTTTATTAGACCTTCACTTGAGTTTGGTTTAGCACTTATTCGGCCTTCCACTGCTCAGCTTCAGGTACTCGAGCGTTTTTGTTATCATGCACTGTGTCGTCTGTTTTCGATAGCCCATACCACTTCGCGTGTTGGTTTGTTGCTGTTAGCGCAAATTCCTACTTTTGAGTTCAGGCTGAAGTACCTTCAGGCACGTATGTTTGCTCGCTGGTCTAGTGATTCCAGCCCTCTGTTACCAGCTGCTGTGTTGCAATTCTATCGGTCATCTCCAGTCGGTTATGGTTCATCTCCTTATTTTTCCGCTTGTCACAATGATCTCATTGTTCCTATGCCTGTTGTGCCCCCACTTCATCCGTTGATGTTGCATTTTCAGTCTTTAGCTGTTGCACATAATGGACCAATTGCAGTTTCGTTTGCCCCTGTCCGCAATTTGAAACTTCGCCACCCTTTGTTGCTACCCCCACACCAACATCTCCCAACAGTATGTCTTCGTTTGTTCCTGCTATATCAGCTTGGCCGCCTGTTTCCAAACCCCCGACCTTATTGTAGGAACTGTCATGATGCCCCTGAAGTGTCGCGTGCCCATGTCTCTGTGTGTCTACATTTGCGTGCTAGTTTGTCTGCTAGTTTTGATCTAGGCCCACCTGATGATCCCCGCCTACCTCTTGACATTGCAATTGATATGCTTTCACCACGGCCTTTTTATCCTTCCCCTGCTTTTTCCCAGTGGGTTCTTGTTCTTCGTGCACTTAACCGCATTTGGTCAAACTGTCTTGGTTATGAGTTAGTTTTGTCTCCAGCTCCTGATTGTATCTTGTCTGCTTTTGTTGATTTGGATATGCCTTAGTGTTTTGAAACATTTTACTTTTCCTATGGCTCGCACGGTTCCCCATGTGCTGCCAATTTACGTGTATTTTTACACTTGTATTTGGATTTTGCACCAGCGGGTGATATGTATTGGTTGGACAATAAATACATATTATGAAGTTCAAAAAAAAAAAAGAAAACCCTCTCTCTCTCTCTCTCTCTCTCTCTCTAAAATCAATGCTGCCTCCCAGCGCTCTGCATGCGCAGCTGCCTGATGCGCCGCATGCCGCGCCGCCCGCCGCACCCCCCGCTGTGCCCCCTGATGGACTTTCTGGTGGCACCGTGATTTTTGTGGCCCCCACTGACGAATCAAACCCTGACTTTCTTCGCCGAGCCTCTACTCTGCCTTTGGAGCAGCGGGAGGCTGCGGTCAGGGAAGTTGTCCAAAAGAGATATGCACATATCCTCAGTTCAGTTACTGATCCTGCTATTTTCCTGTATGTCCGTGGTCAGCTCCCCATGGATGCTCAGGAAACTGTGCTGGACTGTGCCCGCGGGATTGCGCGTCAGCCTCGCTCAACCCATCTTCGTCAATGATTAGTGTTCGAGTTGGAACCTTCGATTGTCGAAATTTGAGCTTTGGAGTTCTTGATTCACTGTTTCGTTTTATGCGCGCAAATCACATTGTTTTTCTGCTCCTGACTGAAACACACCTTTTTCCTTTAGACCTGCTGCCTTCCCCAGATTTGATTTTTGACACTCGTCTTTCTCCTGGGTCATCGGGTACACGACGGGCTGGTGTGGGAGTCTTGATCAATCGCAGTCTTTGTAGAGCTTCTGATTTCCGTCTCGTTTCTAGTTATGGTGGCACCTCTCTATGGTTTACATTTCGTGGGCTTTTTGGTTGGAGGGTATTATTTGCCTCCGTGTGGTATTGCTCAGGACCCCTTCCTTGAAGAGTTTATTGCTTCACTTCCTCAACATGTCCCGTCGTCTCCGTGCCCTGTTCTTTTGTTGGGCGATTTCAATGCCCGTTTTTTAGCTACTGGTGATCATTCTTCAAATCGTAGAGGTAGGTTGTTTGAGCAATTTATTTCTGCTGCTAGTTCTCTCTAGTTAAGCACCCTTCCTGTCATAACCCCACATTTTCTTCTCGCAATGGTGACTCCATTATCGATTTGTTGTTTGTCAATCCTCTGCTTCAATGTGATCCTATGTCTTACATAGTTCATAGTCGTCTAGCCGACGGCGAGTTTATGCCTTGGGCTTCTGACCATTTTCCGGTTACAGCTGTTTTTTCTTTTGCTCCTCCCAATGCCAGCGCTCCCTCTGCTGCACCCCCCACAAGCGCTGGGCTGCTCATCTGTTGCGTGAACCTGCTGTCTTTCAAGCAATGGAGGAAGTGGGACATTTGTTTTTTGATCCCACCCTCGCTGATGTCAATGCTGCGCTCAGTCCAATTTTAGAAGCTCCCACCTTTGCCCAAATGTCTGTGGATGTTGCACAGGGATGTATTGACTCTGCATTGGATATTATTTTGTCGTCGGCTATCAAGGTGATTGGTGGAATTCCCAAGGCCTATTTTACTCGGGAACTGGATTCGGCACAACAACTCACTCAGTCTCTGCCACAATATATCGTAAGTTCAGAGCATTAGCGGATGCGAATCCTTCTGAGTGACTAAGGCTCTGGACGGCATAATCGACCATCTGTTGTCCAAACGCCCTGAGGTGGATTGGAAACCTTGGAATGCAGGTTTGGCCAAGGATTTCATGCTTTCAAATTTTGACACATCGATCGGTTCATCAGGGCTGGGTTGGCAAAGGACATAACCAGTGGTGAATGGGACTCGGCCAATATGAACCAGATACAGAAACTGATTTGGGCTCTTCCACCTATCAACTTTGTTTAATGGAGTTTTGTACATCTTTACGATAGTGTTTGTAAATATCATACTGTCTACGCAGACACAATGTGTGTATGTAAATAGATTGTCCAACTCAAGTTCAATCTCTCCTCGGGTCCGGGTCGGGTATGGGTTTCAAACACTTCTGCTCAGGGAAAACCGCTCCTACCCGCATTAACCCGGCGGATGCCTGGAAAAACACAACCCGACATAAGGGTTTATTCGGGTTTCTTCTGGTCAGCTCACGGATGAAGATTTTCCTCACATTCAATAACTTTTCATGGATCACCAACCTTATCCGTTTTTCTGAAGATCTGCAGGCTTTATTAAACGCCAGACTCCACTTTCACCACATCAGAGGGACGAAGCATGAGTCATGAGTAGAGCAGTTCAAGCAACTCTTGGACCTCACTCGTTCACGATCAACATCAATGTCAACTCTGAGCATCCAATTCTGCTGCATCTTGCGGATTCGACATTTGAACTGAATTCCGTTGGAAACTATCTGCACCCACCTCCAGAGGAGCGGCAAAACATCCAGCTGACAGACGGTCATGCGGCTGCTCGGTACGTTTTCCGGATGCTCCATCTCATCTTCCTTCACCGCTTCAACCACGCACAGATTTCGACTCCATGGACACAACCTCACAATATTCTCACCGGGTCGATTACTATTCTTTATACGAAAGGAAAAATAATTAAAGTACTGGCCGCTATTATGTCGGCTATTTATCGTAAACTACTTCCTCTCTGTAAAAAACATCAAAGACTCAACCGAATAGTAAAAACAAAATAATATTAGACTTCAAACCAAATCTGAGGTACCCAAAACAAACAAAACTGGGGGAACACAAAACATGATGCGCGAGACCACAATGTCAGAACTCCTTTTTCATACACCACCACAATGAAGGAAGCGGGAAAAGCAATTGTGACTGAATAAAGAAATACATCAAGAAAAGATACGCGAAAAACAACAATCAAAGAAATCATAATGGAGAGAACACCACCTGCTTGGGGTCAAAATTCATTTCATTTTTTCATTCCACCTCCTTCAGTGTGCCCGTCTTCGCCTGCGATACCGCTGGACAAAAACTACCACTCTCCTTGCACAATCAGTGGGGTTTTGAACTCCAAGTCCTTCATCCGTGCATCCGGTACCGCGTATCGCAAGTTTGGCCGCGCGCACACCCACAATTCAATCTTGCCATACTACAAATGAAATAATCCATGAGCATTCTCACTCACAAGATCAACAGGATTGATACGCACCTCGATCGTGATGCTAAAGTCCTCCCGATTCCACTCGGGAGCGTACATCCACACTCTGGTATCCAGAGTGAACTTTCCGACAATGTGGCAACCAGGGTCCGTCACATCGTTCGGGACGGCCTCGGAGAACGTGCCGTAGACCATGACTTCTGCTACCATGTCCTTTGTGAGGATGAATTTGTCCCTTGTGAATGATGCGCCGACTTCCACCGTTTGGTTTCGTTGTACAAACACTACGCATAACCTTAGTATACAACAGCGGAGTAATTGGACGTGAAAGTCGATCCTTACCACAGAACTTCTTGTACACGATCCAGCTTGATGGCGGGTCTGTTGGGTTCACCACGTCCGCTTTCGAGTCCAAAAGCGGATCGTACTGTCGTCCAATCTTGATTCCCAAAGTGTACCGTGCCTTCCGACTTCGTACCACCTTGGCATCGAATCCATACCACGCCGCACCTTCTAGCACGGCACCCTCAGGCTGCTCAATCGTCGGTACGTTCATTACTCTTCCAACAACCCGACTGTCCGTCAAAATCCGTCGTCGCAGGTACCCGTTCGAACAGAACCCTCCCACAAGGAACAAGTGATCGATCGGCCTTCCAGCTGTAGTTGCCTCCGACCCCTCCGTTGCTGCACCAGGCGCTGTAGCTCCAGCCGCATCCAGTTGCGCAACCACCATCTCAACGATTCTGTTCACAGCAGGGTCGAAAAATGTTTTCATGTCAGCAAGCGTTATCCGGACTTCCGTGCCGTTGTTGGGGAGCTTGGCAACGTATTCAGGTCCATCCTGACGGATGGCATGGCATAGAGATGCGGGGAGTACGATGGGTTTGTATCCACCCGCATATTCGTCGGTCCACGTCGACTCTTCTTCGTGGAATTCTCGCTTCATAGCATCCCATTTTGCGAGGACGTCCTGGTACGCTTGGCGAAGGTCAGAGTCCTCGCGGAGTCGGTCGTAGGAAGAGGGGCCGATCTGGGTTTCGAAGAAAGACCAGAAGAGTTGGTCGACGAGTGACGCTCCAAAGAAGTCGCCCGCGGCTTGGGTCAGCTCTGCAACCTCAAGCTCACGGCCAAACGTGCACTGGAAAAGGTCAACCGTTCCACCTTAATTATCGAAACTTAGATCAACTTCATCGGTCAGGCTCAAAAATCCCCAAAATACCTCCAGCATCGACGACCAGTGCTCTTGAGCCTGGTGTAATAACACCCATCATCTTTTTTGCGAACGTTAGGACAGCTGCGACGGGTTCGTGGCAGAAAACAAGGTTTGGCGATTCGGCTTTCTCTATGAGACCGGCGTGCTGTGCTGCCTTTCGCATCACTTCCATTCGACCGGGAGTCCAATTCACCGGCACTTAAAAATGGCCCTCGTAAGTCATCGGACCCTCCGAGAACGCAATCCACTCTCACCAGTGAAACAGAACAGTGCTTCCTGCTGAAGCTTTTGCAAGTCTATCTTCTGTCCACCTCCGCCACTCGTTTTTGTTATGTTCTCCACGACATGCACGATAACCTCACTCATACTCCGCAGATAATCACCGATCACTTGTGTGGGAGTCAACCCTTTCGGCAAGCGTATGTTATTGAAAATCATGGCTTCCGCTGCCGCCTGGCCGGCCTTATCACCGTCATCGATTCCAATATTCCCAATCTGCTCGGTTAATTGCTCAGGGTTGGTGGGAGAGCCGGGAGCCTGTTCCTTGCCGGAAAACACGTCGTCGTCGTCGCGGAGGAGCAGCTTTACGCGCTCGATGCGTCGAATGTGGGGTCTTGGAGGGACAGCATCGACCGTCCAGCCCCTATTAAAGTACTTATGCATCAGCACTCAATTCCGTCTCCAACAAACGGTGAATTACCAGTGACGAAGCACGGCTCCGTCTGGCGTTATACTGTATGCGAGGAGTGTTGGTGTTTTTGGAGATGCTACCCGGGGCGGTTGATCTCTCCTGGAAGGGTAATCAGGCATCAGAACCTAAACAGCAGCAAACTGTCGATAATCTTACCAGTTGGTCCAAACTGCGGGCTTTGTGGGGTTCGAACCGTCTTGTGGGACAGCGAGGACAGAAAAACCAGAGAATGTTCTGCAATGTAGAAATTCATTCAGTTTTTGAGAACCATAAAGATGCAAACCAACGTTAAACATACGTTCCAAAATCAATCCCGACCACGTATTTGATGTTGCTTAAACCCTCTGCTTGATTTGCCGGCGCTTTCATATTCACGCCCGTCACTACTGGAGCTACATTCGGTGCCCCTTGCTGACCGGGTTGTGGTTGAGGAACCTGTTGCGGCTGCTGCCAGGGAAGTTGACCAGAGGCTCCCATAGGCACGGGACGCTGAAGTTGTTGTTGCTGACGTTGCATAGAAGCCCATTGCTGAGCGTACTGCTGTTGTTGAAGGTACTGCTGGTAAAGCTGCTGCTGCCTCAAAGCCTCGTTGTATTGTGCCTGGGCCATGGCCTGCTGGTTGTAATACGCCGCGTTTGGGTACTGTTGACCGTACTGCGGCTGACCGGCTGCAGGAGCAGGCTGACCCTGGTAGTAGTTGCCGTTTGGTTGACCCTGCTGTTGCTGCACATTTTGCTGGAGGTTGTTGAGGCTATCCTCGCCGGTAATCTTGTTGATAAAGTTCCTAAATCCGCTCATTTTGGCAACGCCGCAGGGTTATGGAGAAGGCACGTCCCGGTGAGACTTTTATCAGAAGTTGCCAAACACAGAGACACTAGGACACTGCCACTTGTAGAAGATATCCGGACAGAGGGAATAAATAAGTATGTACTGGAGTAACTGGAGTAACTGGAGTAACTGGAGTAACTGGAGTACTACTCGCTGTGTTCTGTGTTGCACAGCTTTGGGTGAGACTCTGCGAAATCAAATCATCGTTCAATCGACAAAAGTAGTTCTTGAACTACCTTTTGAACTAGCCTTTTTGTTAGATGTATTGCATGCACCACCTCAGCATTACATGCTCACTAAACAGATAACATCACTTAATAGACAACAATCCGCAGAATCCCTAAAGTCACAATATTTTCATTTCATACCGCGTCCAGAGCGAACAAAACCAAAACCTCGTCAAAATGTTCCTTCCGTTCCAGGAAGAAGTTGGGAAGCGTCGCTTGGGCAAGGATTTATCAACGGACTTCAGCGCAGCAGAGTTATTGTTTACTTTCTCAGCGTGGAATCATTTAAGACAATGAACGAAAATATTCTCGCAGGGTAAGCAACCAAACATGTCAGGGATGTTTTGCTTGCAAAAATGACTACACCTTCAATAGGAGAAAAGACAATGTTCTGACATAGATTGAGGAGGGGCTAGAGCTTTCCAAAAGCTCTGCAAATGCTCGACTCTTTCCAGTTCTTATTAACAACAAGAACCACTCAGCCAAATTTATTCTCTTGGAGCGGCTTCCCAAATTTAATCCGTCTCAGGCACATTTTTCAAACCGTGATGTTGCCACAGTCAATTCAAACGATTCATTTGTCAGCCAGAATCATGTCAGATCAAACAAAAGTCTTTTAGAGACAATGTCAAATTTATTCAAACGTCAATGGTTTCACTTTACACCATCTGAAGAAACCCGCTTTGAAGCCATGTACCCAATTGTGGATCTTGTCACCCCTCTTCCACCATAATCAAAGCAAAAGAATGTACAGTTTTCAACACACCAAATTATTCTGCATATCATAGTTTCTCAAACTCCATTATTGTTCAAAAACTCTGCTCTTAAAATTGCACTGCAGTCGTTACTTGAAGTCTTCCCAAAAATGAACAATGGTCGGTTTGACACCTCTCGCCACAAATATGCTTTTACATCTTTACAATTTGTCACCATGTCCCATATGACAGCCTCCCAAAAAATGAACAATGGTCGGTATGACACCTCGTTGATTCCACTTGCCACAAATATGCTTTTACATCTTGATACAATTTGTCACCATGCCATGACTGCCCCAAAGATCCATCTGAGTATTTTGAACTTTTGGATGAACTTTATTTGGAGGCCTCGTCTTTCTGCGATTTAGCTGGTTTCTTCAATCAGAAAATGGTAATATTGCAGGATGAAGATCAAACAAATCACCACAATCACTGTGGCACTCGACAGCATGTTCATGTGGCGGTGACACTCAACAGCATGGGGATTTTGGCACATGCTCGGACCCTTTGACGAAGCAATGGAATACAATGAGGAGGGTCTTGCCATCTTCATCAATGGTATGGCACTCGCAGCATGTCAATGTTGCAGAATCACTCAGTAACGTAGGCAAAGTATGTCCCAGAGAAAATTTGAGTCAGCGATGCAATCTTATGAAGAGGCACTGGATATTTACGTGCAAACATAGATGTAGATGCTGCAAAGACAATGGTTGGAATGAGTAGCTGCTTCCACGACCGTGGAGATGAGGGTGAAGCGCAGAGATTGGCCAACGAGCGGTTGGGTATTTTGTCCGGCAAGTTGCCAGCTTTGCAGCCTGATATTGTTAAGGCACAACAAGTTCTTGGTGTGTACGTGTATTCAGCTGTATCAATAACCAATCCACAGTATCATTCACCGTTGCATTCTCTCGCCGTTAAATAATCAATAAAAAATTAATTCGATTCCAATGTCTCTTCTTCTAACACTGCCACCGTCTTTCCCACACTTTCTCTCCATGGCCTCCTGTCCGTCTTCCACCGGCTCGTTGTGTCTGTCGGTGCTGCCGTCCCTCAACTCGGAGTTCACCTTCGAGGCTTTCTACGGGAATGTCTACTCGTCGCCGCCTACCATCCCTCCGCAGAACAACTCTTTCCCCCAGAACAACTGCGTGACCTCTCGCCTAATATCCACTGCGGGCTGCTCGCAAGTCAGAGCGTCGTCTTTCAACATTAACACAAACCAAAAGCTCAACGGTGACCTGCTCGAAGGCTGCTTTTACCTATCAAATCTCAGCGGCTGGTACTGTCTCGACGTCTTGAACCCACTTGTTGCGCCTGTTCGCTGCTCGCCTCTAACTGAACAACCAAGTATGCTTGTTGCTGCTGCTCGCCATTGCCTATGTTTTCTTCATCTTTGCTTATCTGTTGTTGTGTTGTTGTACCTGTAGCCAGCTGCGCAAAAGGGAGTGGTGGAAACGGGGACAGTAAGCCTCCCGGTGCTGTAAATAGCCCCGCTGGTGCTGCTACTACTGGGAAATCCGAAGGAAATGGACAAGGTGTCGGTCCAGGTGCTGCTGCTCAACAGGGCGGTCCTTCTCTCGGGGCCATTGTAGGTGGTGCTCTCGGCGGCGTCCTCGGCCTCATTGGCATCGCTGTCATTGTTTTTATCGTTATTCGACGCAACCGCAACCGCAAACCTGCAAAATCCGCGGATCCTCGCTACTCCAGCCCACACCAGAGCAGGCAGAGCAGGGGAACCCCGGACACCAGCAGACCCGCTTACAACGACGAGCGTTTGTACATCCCCTCCCCCGAGTTCGCCCATGCTCAGCAACCCATCCCAATAACAACAACCACCGATCTCATGGGTAACGCACCTTCTACTCTCCCACGCCGTCAGGGCTCGTACTACGACGAACCGTCCACCGACGTTGGCCGCAGACCCACCAGCCACCTGCAAGAGACCCCGTACGGGCAGCTGCCTCCAACGGACGTGGGTACCGACTTTGGAATGTATCTCCCCGGCCAAATCCCTCCACCGAACGTCGGCAGTGAGATTCCCATATACGGCTCCGAAGTCGGCGGCGGCGCGATCCCGCCACCGATCCTTCTCGGCCAGAACATCTTCCAGTCCGTGCAGGCCGAGTCCGAGCAAGCCGTCGTGGACGCTTACGGGTCGCTGCTGACCCGAATCCACACCTTTGCGACACGGTACGTCGAGAACCACTACGCCCGCTCGACGAGCGACCGCCAGCCCGGGATCGTGCACCTATTCTCCACGGCTCCGACCGCGAACGTCGACGCCGTCAAGCACCTCACGGCGACCGAGCTGTACCAGAACGTCTTCATTGCGGGACTGACTGTGCCCGAGAAGGAAGCGGCGTACGCTGCGTTCCTGGTCGCCGGCCCACCGATCAACACGATCCCGGCGCCACCGGTCCCGGGGACACAGCCTGGCCCGCCGGTTCCGGGAACGACGTACATGCCGTCCCGGGAGCTCATGAGCACGTTTGAGAAGCTGCATATGAGCGGGGGCGGGGGGTCGCAGGAAGAGATTGCGGAGCGGCAGAGGGTGATCTTCCGTGGAATCGCGGAGTGGTTGCAGAGTCCCGGGGTGCTTCCGATCTTGTCGAGTCTCGCGGTTTCGGGCACGACGGTCCCAGAACACCTGGGACCGGCGGTTGTGCCGGTGCTTCAGGAACTGTCGACGGCGATCCGACGGGCTGTCCGCGGGATCTCACGCGGGCTGGTGCTGGACGACACTCAGCGGTTCGCGGAGAACAACAGCACGTCCACGTCGGGATCGACAGGCAGCAGTCCCGCTACGATCTCGCCCGAGGAGCGCAAGGTGGTGGAGTCGCTAGTGGTGCAGGCGATGACAGTGATGTTCCGGGTGAAAGCGGTGGATACTCTGTACAAGTTTCTGCTTCCGGCGAAGGGCGACAGCGTGAGGAGCAAGTATATGGATGTGGTAGGGGGCAAGCTTGTTGAGAGCGGGCAGGCGATCGGAGGGGCGATTGGGGACAAGGTGCGCGGGGTGGTGGTGTGTTCGGTAGCGCCAGGGCTGGTGAAGGACAGCGGGGACGGGAAGATTATAAAGTACAAGGCGCAGGTATGGGCCGACCCGAAGAAGTGAGAGCTGTGTTTTTGTGGGGGAGACTCTATGCGCCGTCGTTTTCATGATTTGTTGATCTGCTTTGCTGGTGGTGTGAGCATCGAACCATTGCTGTGCTATTGTAGTGCTCTTTCTGTTTTGTTGCTTGTTTTTGATTCCTGTTTTCCTTTCCCGGTAGTTGCAAGCATCCAACAATGCAACCTCAACCGTCGACACTCATCCTGCTGCCACGTGACTCCTGTCCTTGAGACCCGTCATCTAATAAACCAACACGACGGACGTGTTCTGTCTCGTTCTCATTGCTCTCGGGCCATCCGTAGCCTGTAGCCGTTGCGAACACCGAGTCGGTCGAATCTGTGCAGTGCCCTCAAATGGACTTCATCGCCCGCCTTGTGTCCCCGACCACCGACGTCACCTTCAACCCTAAGCTGCTGCCCTTCATCTCGGACAATTCAAACCACCCCAATGCTTCGACTGCCCCGGATCCCGAACATCCGTCTGCTGTCTCGTCTCTCCTGCGCTCCACCTCGTCGTCGCCTGATAGACTCCCGCAATACAACCGCATCTCGCTGGCCTCCATGGCCCCAACCATGACCTCGCAGTCTCCAGACACTTCTGCATCCGCCCAGATGGAGTCTCCGCCCATCTCGCCCTCGCTCGTGTCGCCCGTGTCCCCGGTTCCCCATCCCACAACAACTGCAAAAGCTGCCCCGGCAGTGGAGTCCGACCTTCCGCCGGACCTGGCGGCTATCACCGTGTCCGGCCCCGTCCGTGTGCGCAATTCCGTCATTGTGGGACGGACCGAGTCCAGAAAATCGCGGTCGGATTACGGCGACGAGGCGAGGTCGGTGCTCTCGAGACGGACGAGCACCGCCGAAGTCGTCGCGCCGATCAGCAAGCGCTCCAGCGCGGCTGAATTCAACCCCAACGGGGTCCACAAACGCTCCAGCACTGCAGAGTTTACGTCACCACCCGGTGCATGGACCTCGCCGTTCGCCGCGACCTCTGAAGCAGCGGCACACAGAAGGTCCCGAGGCTCCACACTCACTTCGCCAAACTACCACCCGCTGATCTCCACACGCTCGCGTCCGAACCTCCGCGCCCAGCCGTCCTGGGAAGACCTCACCGCCCCGACGTCCCCCGTCTCCTCCGCCTCCTACTCCTCCTCAGCGCACTCGGCCTACAGCACCGGGAACGCGCCGAAACACATCCATTCCTTCGAGACGAACCCGCGCCGCCCCATCACGAGCGTGTGCGTGGCCGAGGACCGCGTCTACGCCGCCACGCGCGACGGCGCCATCTGCGAGTTTGACCTGTCCACATGCGAGCACGTGCGGAACCTGACGGGACACAACCGCGCCGTGTCGTCGCTCTCGGCGGGCGGCGGGCGGCTGTTCTCGGCCTCGGAGGACGGGACGGTGCGGTCGTGGGTCGTTGCGACGGGGGAGTGCTCGCGCGTGCTGACGGGGCACGAGGGGTACGTTACGGCCGTGTGCATGACGGCCGAGGGAAGGCTGTTTTCGGCCGGCGCGGACCGGCTGATCAACGAGTGGGATCCGAGCACCGGAAGACGGCTGTGGATGCTCCAGGGCCACACGCGGATCATCCTCGCGCTGGCGTCGGGCGCGGGCAAGCTGTACTCGGCGGGCAACGACCACACGATCCGGGTCTGGGAGATGTCCACCGGAAAATGCGTCGCGGTGCTCGAGGAGCATTCGGACTGGGTGTTCTCGCTTGCGGTGTACATACCGCCGCCCAACATGCCAAGGAACGCGCAGGGCCCGACGGCGCCCGTGCTGTTTTCGAGCAGCAAGGACGGCAGCGTGAAGGTGTGGGACGTGGAAGGCGCAAAGTGCGTTCGCACGCTCGTTGGGCACGACAGGCTGCCTGTGCGGGCTGTGGCTGTCGCGGATGGCGGGAGGCTGTTCTCGGCGGGAGACGACAAGGGGATCGTGGAGTGGGATGTGCCGAGGGGGAAGGCGGTGCGGACTCTTGCGGGCCATCAGGCTGCGGTGTCGAGCTTGGTTGTTACGCCGAACGGGCTGATGTATTCCGGAAGCGGGGATACCACGATTAGAATCTGGGACATTGGTGAGTGCAGAAGGAGGCGGATTTTAGTTATTTATTGGAAACTGATCATTTTGTTAGGCTCCCAATGGATAGACTCTGGCGCTGGTCCTACCATACCCTCGCACTCGTATGCGCCGCATGTAAACGGTGCGGTAAGCAAGCAAGTGAACGGATACCCGCCCCACCACAACCACCAGTACAACAGCACAGTAGAGCTGGAGCGCGACCTTGCGATTATCCGCGAGCAGCTTGCGAAGGCGCAGGACCAGCTTTCGAGGCAGAACCGCGTGCGTCTGAGGCTGAAGTCGGAGCTCACGACGGCGCATCAGGAGCTCGCCGCCGCGCGGGAGGAAGTCAACGCGCTGCAGGGAGCCGCGACACGGGTCGTCGAGGCGGAGGAAGAGCTTTGTGCGGCCAAGGAGCTCCTGGTAACATACCAGGACGAGCTTGAGAGCGTGCAGGAAGCGCACGTCGTCGCCATGTCGTACATTCTGCGCGAGATCGACCGGCAGCACCTGGAGATCGAGATGGACCTCGCGGGCACAATGGCGTTGCTCGAGCACCCGTGGACGCCACTGTACAAGAAGGAGAGCGGGATCGAGGAGTACATGCCGCGCAAGCCGTGGAGCAAGTGCTGGGAGACGGACGACGAGTGGGACTCCGACGTCGACCTTGAGGAGGAGGAGCGGTGGTGGAGGCACGAGAACGGGTATGATGTCAAGAAGCGGGTTGCGGACGCGGGCGGTCCCAGCGGGATGGAGATTGCGAGGACGGTGGTGACGACGGCGAGCGGGGAGGGGTATACGGTTCGACGGAGGGGGACGTTTGGGCAGCCCGGAGGGGAGGAGGAGGACGGGGAAGAATTTGAGGAGGTTTCGAACAAAGCGAAGTGGGGGGCGAATGGGACGCCGTTGACGCCGTATAATGCGCACTTTTTGGAGACGCATGCGCCGGCGTCGGCTGCAGCGGCTGCTGCCAGGCTCTTTGCGGCGAACAGGAGTGCGGGCGGGTCGCCGGCCGGGAGCGTGCCGAGCTCGCCGATGATGCCGAGGAGCGCGAGGGGGGTTGCGAGCGGAGGGAGCAGCCCCAGCGGAGTGAACTCTGAGCGTGCCGGGCTTGGGGGAGCTGTGAGCTGGTTGAGACCCTTGCGCAACTTCATGGAGTCGACGCTGGAGCAGCTTGCGCCCCCGATCCCTGCGTCTGCGCGGGCGAACCTTGAGCGGGAGCGGGAGATGCGGGCGCTGCGGGACCGGGAGCTGCGCGAAGCCGCGGAGCAGGCGGCCGAGTCGATCGGAGCAGCTGCGGGCACGCCAGTTGCGAAGACAAGGATTCCGGAGGTGAGCCAACGGGAGAGGCGGGAGCAAGCGGACCGGGAGTTGAGGGAGAGCATCACGCGGGTAGCGGCGGAAGCTGAGCGGGAGGCGATGGTGAGGGGGCATGTGAGGGCGAGTGAGCGGGAGATTCGGGAGGCGCGGGATCGGGAACTGAGGGAGCGGGCTGCTGCGGAGGCCGCTGCTATGGACGAAGGGGTAGTAGGGCGCGGGGGTAGTGTGAGGGCGTCCGGCAGCGTTTCGGCAGAGACGCCGGTGGTTGGGGCCAACCCGAACCGGCGGTCTACGTTGAGCGTGAGCGGGAGGAGTACGGGTGGTGGTGGTGGGGGGGGTAGGGGCGGAATTGTAGGGGTTGGGATGATGGGGAATAGCGTCGTGTTGCCTATTGGAGGGATGATGGGGATCTTTGGGACGAGCGCGGGGTCGAGTGGGATGGTGGTTGACACGCGGAACGTGCGTGTCGGAGCGCCGAGGCCCGAGACTGTGCTTGATGTTGACGATATTGAGTTTGATGAAGTCGAGAGCGTGGATGGCGACGAAGAGGTTGGGGCGGTGGACGTGGTGGTGCCTGCGCGGCAGCGGATGCAGCGTGGCGGGCACGAGGACGAGGTGTATTGGGAAGACGACGATCTACCTACGGACATTGACAGCGTGACCTCGAAAGACGACGACGACGACGATGATTTTGAGGACGCGGTGTACGGACGGCATAGGCAGATCCCTGTCCCCGGTGCGTCGTCGTACAGGAAGAAAGCGACGGGGCTGTCGAGGCTCGTGATTAGCGGTGAGGGCGGGTCTGGCACGCTTTCCGTTAGCGCGGTTGGAGTCGCGCCGTCGGTGCCGATGCTGTCGTCGTCGTCGCAAAAGACACTGAAGGCGAAAAAGAGCGCGCTGGTGCTTGCGGAGGAAGACGAGTTTCTGGGCGGACACGCACCTGCGCCGTTGCAGGTCGGTCGTGGAGGGGCGGTCGGTGCACATGCGAGGGAGGACGACGCGAGGTCGGAGACCGACGATGATTTCTGGGGCGACCACCATAGACGGACGCCGCCTCGACGGGGGCACTCTGCACGACCCTCTCAGCAGCAGCAGAGACAGTCGGCGCAGCACGGGCAGCGGCAGCAAGGATACGCGCCACCGAACGGGAGTGCGCGTGTGAACCGACGTGCTACAGCTCCGGTCGCGCCGCGACCGCAGCAGCAGCAGCAGCAGCAGCGTGAAGTTCCCCCGACGCCGAACGTGCAGCCGCCTTCCGGGGGCGGGACGGGGAGCACCATTGAGCGTGCGTTCGAGGCGATCGAGTCTGCGATGGAGAACCCGTGGACGCTTGTGCCGTCGTGGCTGCGTGCGACGAGGGTGACGCAGCCGGCGATCACGAATCAGGGGCAGGGACAGCAGTATGAGGAACAACATCAGCAGCAGAGGAGGACGATGAGCTATGGGCTGGAGACGGGACGGTATGAGCGACGTTGATAGACTATTATTAAAAGCTGTATGGGAAACGGTCTGTGTGGGGAGAGAGGGTTTTGGATAGGTTGATCCAATCCAGTAATGTTAATTTTTGGCGGTTTGTGTTTTTTTTGTCCCCCTTTTTAATTTCCTTTTCATGAAAACTCAAAACATACTTGTTGCATGTTGATTTGAAGAAACGACCTCTCCCACCCATATTTTCTATCTTTTCTGTTTTTGCTTTTTTTGCATCTGAAATCACCCGTAAAAGTTTTATTTCGATTTAGCCCCTGATATCCTCTTTAGCTATTCCCCTTTTTTGAGTTTTGAAGTGAGGACGTTTGTGGTTTTGGTTTTTTGTTGGTGATCTGTTTTTTGTCACTCTGCGCATGGCAAAAACATGTTTTGTTTCGTTTTGTTTTCGAATCTACTGCGTGTTTGGAAGTTTTCTTTTCAGAGTGTTGGTTTCGGGGTTGGATGTTTTGGGACACATTCTTTTTTTTAACAAAATTCAAAAAGAGTATCATACAAGATCGAATCTGGTACAACGATTATATACGTCTCGTTTCAATGTTTCTCTTCGCCAATGGTCTCCAGAACGGCGCGATCGATCACGGCTCTCAAGCCCATGTGCGCACCACCGCCTCCTTCTGTACTGGTGGGCATGAAGATGACTTTCGAACCCGAACTTTTCGCCATAGAACTGAGGGTTTCGAGATCTTCACAGATGCAAGAGCAAGCGATCGTCAAACAAAAACGGAGAGATAGGTGGAATCTGTTAAAACATACATCGGATCTGCATCGCTGCTGGTGTGTTTAGGATATCCGAAGCCTCGCGCATGAGTTTGGCGGCTTCGACTTCGGCCGCAGCGGCGATGACTTTGGATTCACCAACACGTTTCTGCTTTGCGGCGGAGGAGAGGGTTTCCTGCAGTTCCTGGCTGAACTGGATATCCTTGATCTAGAAAGCAAGTATGAAATATTACAGTCGAATTTGAGGAAACACTAAAAAATAGTTTACCAAAATGCTTTCGATTTTTACACCCCTGCAATATTGAGAGAAAGGTTTATAATGGACGGTAGATTACGGGTGAATTCGAAGCTTCCTCACCAACTTGCGGCCGGTCCAGCAATGATGGACTCGATCTCGCGCGCCAATACGTCGCGATTTTCGATGATGTCCTGCAATATCCGTGTGCCGAGGATGTGCCTGAGCGTCGTCTGCGTACGCTCGGTCAGCGCTTTGCGGACATCAGCGACTTCGAAGGCGGACACAACGGGATCGATGATGTGCCTAAATAATTTGTCCCACATGATTTTTAGGTTGCCGAGTTGAAATAGAAAAACTACGCAAAGGGGTTTACCAGTACAAGACACTGTCGATTTTGACGCTGCAGTTGTCTTTGGTCATGACGAACTGCTGTGGGATGTCTGAGAGCTGGAGCTTGACCTCTGTGCAAATTGAGGATTTCAGTGACAAATGGAAAGATCAGGTTGTTCCACGGATCAATAAATGTGTGGATTGACCTAATTGCTGGATAGCCTCTGTGCAAATGTTGATCTGGTACAAGCTGCAGAACACAAAAATTAACATTTTCAACGTTAAAAAAAAGTTGAAAGGGCTTTTTCACATACCCCGCATCCACAGTTCGGTAGTACTGTCCCCAGCGTGTGATCAAACCAACATTTCCTTGATTCACAGTCCTGAAGGGATTCGGGAAACACACGAGACACGGTACGGATCCTGCAAAGAGATCATGCTTTTAGTCTTTTTTGCTCTGTTTCCAGAATTGAGCTTTCATTTTTTTGGTGAACCTAGACAACCGAGGACGGATCCGATGCATCCGATGAGTCCGGTGTAGCACTGGTCTTCTTGCACAGGCGTGGGCAGGTTCTTTGCGAATGAGCGTGGAATGGAGTGGATCTGCATCGGGGGCTCACTGGGAGCTTGAACGGATGGTGAGCCCATGGCTGGTGATTGCTCTGGCCAAACTTGTCCGGGATGTGATGGAATCGTGGGAAAGTAGGAACTTCCCAAGTCAAGCAGTACGCGACATCCAAATCAGTCGTTTTAGGCAAGTCCTTATGGAGTCCTTATAAAGTACATAAATAATTTCAAATCTGTAGATTTTTTGTTCGAATCGGCGTTAATTCAACGCCTAGAAGCGTAGCAATAGTGCAATGGTACATTATTAGACACATTTTGGGGGGACCAAAATTTCGGGACAATGCACTCAAAATCAGAGGCTGATTGGTTGAAGTTTTGTGTTCAAGTGAAGATAAAGCTGAATAGCACGAATTTTAATTCGGCATATTACTTCCACGTATGGAAGCGGAAGGAAACCGGATTGGAAGCGGAGGATCCAAACCACCCTCTCGTCGTGGTTCAGCTAGGGCCAGTCGGGATCTCTTCAGTGCCGGCTCGCGCAGAAGTTCCGCTAGGGCCAGCCGCGAATACATCGGCGGTGGAGACCAGCCCGGAGCCACACTGATAGCTACAAACCCAAACTCTACCATCGATTTGCCCGTGATCCCGACATCCACGCCAGCGTCAGCACGACGTCGCCGCTCAGTGATAGTTCTTGAAGACAGCCATATACCGGGTCGCTCTGCTCGGAGGATCAAAAGCGTCGGTGTGCTGGGTGAAGATGGTGAAGAAGGGGAAGGGAGTCCGTGGCAGCTGAGCGAGGTCGATGAGTCGTTCTCTCGCTCTGGGGACTTCAGCATGTCACGAAGCGAGGTGAATATAAAGAACCTCGGGCACGTCAGCCGCTCGAGCGCACCGTCCTCATCTCGCAAGCGCACTTCGAACCACGCAAGAACCCAGAGTGGGAGAATCTCCGGGTTGATCAAGCCCTCGCGTGGGCTTTCGTTCGGTAGCTTTTCCAACAGTAAAGTGGGGTTAGATGGCAGACAGTATTCTGAGGCACCTAGTGTGGGAACGTACGATCCATACCCGCTCGCATGGCCGAATCGCGACGCAAGGAGAGGAACCACATCGACTCGCAAAGACCGCTGGGCACAATCTCCCGAACGGTTTGCTCAAACCCAAAAAGTAAGAGGATCGTGAGAGGGATTGTTTGTAAGCAGAAGTTGAACATGGTGAACAGAACACGGCAAACATTGGGCCAGGAACATACGACCAATTGAAGACGCAAGTCTCTGACGTTTCGTCAACGGCTTTTCACAGCGGCGTACCCAGATTTCCCGAAACACATCAATGCACGGCTACTTTCGTGGGGCCAGGTTACTACAAGGTCAGAAATACTTAGTTCGTCATTTGGATTGTATTTGAACACTATTATATGTGATCTCAGCCGATGGAATCGAAACCAAGCAATCGAGGTATACATATATATATATTTTTGCCGGCATTTGATCGGCTTTCATCAGGAACTTCATTCCCTTGGATTCAGGCTGTTCACGTTCGGCTTGGCCGAATTGTTCAACCATGTTCACGGCAAACTGTGATCGATCCACGCTTTCTCGTGGCATCGCTTGAGACGGAGGATGTTCCACCACCATTTGCCGAAGCTGTGCAGAGGAAGTTGAGACCAACATCACGAATGGACACGAGCACATCACAACGACCACACCTTACTCCCATGAATCCGTACAGTCTCTGCTTTTTGGTTGAACCAAAGGATTCTGTTTAACCCATCCATAGACGAAAAAAAACGCACACGATCATCTTTCATAAAACATGATTTTTCTTATGCATTAAGAATATGGTCATCAAAATATTTCAACAATGCTTGCTGACAATGCAGCTCGTCTTCTGTAGAAAAGTCATCGTCCATCATCCCCATGAAATCATGCGCTCGTATTCTGATACCCTTTGTTTTGCTCCGTTGGATTGAGGCAGTAATGTTCTTGGGCATCTCCATTGGCGGAACGAAGGCTAATCTCAAACAACTGGCTCCGTCTTCAGATCTCGAACCATTTTGATTCTGTTGTAGCCATGAATAGCGTCGGAGAAGTGTCGCAGCCGGGTAGTTCAACTCTGGGGGAACGGACTTTATTTTCGTTACTGTGTTCACCAAAGACTCCTGGTCCGACACTGAGGCAAGGATATGGTGGGCGAGCGTTCGTACCACTGGATGATAGTGTGTCTGAATACGTTGAGCGAAACGATTAAAATTTACACTTGGCCAGAGCTACGGGCGTCCATTAATACCTTGAAAGCCGACAGCTCCCACAAATTTGTTGTGAACGGATTTGCTAGGTCAGGGTCGTCTAAGGTCGGCTGGTAGACACCGGTTCCAATTGCGCTGTCAGAAGATAGCAAATTGCCGAGTTTGGGAAACTTCTGTTGAGAGTAGACATGAATTAGGTTCGTATATCAAATGAACCGGACATAAGTACCACGAAGAGCAAGCGAATCACAGTTAAGCAGGCAATCGCAGTGTTACTTGGGACGTGCAAGGAGACCAATGCGAGTCGCTTCACAAACGAAGCTAAGCGTGTAATCCCGCTCTAAAAACAAATCACGTCAATAAGCCTTGTCAAAGATACCGTTAAAGTCATATGCAAGGAAATCGTCAGCCTCAGAAGAACCAATTGTTGAAACATCGAATGATGTACAACATGAAATCATTTGTTTTCATTTCCCATTTCTCATCCCAGGCGATTCATAGAATGCAAAGCCATAACAACGTTTCTCCCACCTGCTTCTGGCTAAACAAAATGTTCAGCCCCATAACAGCCAGCTCGGCTACCGATAGAAGGCGTAGTGGCCCCGTTGATATATCCCCACTCGCTTTAGGATTTTGTGTTGGTTGTTGAGGACATGGTACATCAGATACCATGGGAAGCTGAAGCAATAGTCTGTAGAACATGAAGGCAAACTCTCGCATGTCGATGTTCAGACCTTGCCCTTGAAAGAGTCAGTGGGATACAAAAACAGAACGCATAACCTTTACCTTGTCCCGTGGCAAGCTGTAATGCTGCTACAACTCCATGGAGAGCACAGCGCGCGTCGGAATGTGTGAGTGCTTGCTCATCTTCTTTCAGAATGTTTTCGCAGATGCCACGGAGTACCGTGATCAAATCAGTGTACACATCCACATTTATGAGATGGGCAAAACGAGTGATTCCTGCAAAAACGGCCGACAGACAAGCTCGAGACTGTGAATTTCGCAATATCCGAAGATACGCAACGAAAACAATCTTAAGTGTTTCCGCTTGCTTATAAAATAAGAGGAATGCGTAAGCTCAGCTTCTTGCAAAGCCAAAAAGTTACTCACTCTCTTCTGTAGTTCCTCTTTGTCCACAACGGCCTCTGCCTCCCGCATTTCTTCTTCAACCTCCTTGTCTTTTTTGAGCGCCTTCTTCATCCGCTTCGATATATGCTCCTTTTCAGCGTTTCGTTTTCGCTTCCCGCGAGTTACAGTTGGTTGTGGGGCAGATCCGTTGAGAGTATCAGTGGACAGCTCTTCGACCAGTCGCAAATGCAAAAACGTGGATAAAACGCGCTCATTGACAACGTAGCCGACTCGCTTGATCCCTTTGGACAGCGCCTTCAAGGCTTCAAGAGAATGCAGCCCTTCCTCGTCGTTTTGAAATACAGTTGCAAAGGCATCCGTAAGCAAAACTATAATCTAGAAGGAGATTAGGAACAGCTCGTTCTGCTCCAAAAAATACATACCTCTATTGATGTGTTTGAAGTGAGCACATTGACAGCCAAAGTCATCAAGTTAATTCGATAGTTGAAGTGTGTCACAGTCGCCAAAAGCCCTGCTACGCATTTAACAGCGGCGAGGAAAGTTCCGTAAGTTGCTTTCGAAGATTCTGAATAATGTGATCCGTTTAAAATCCATCTCGCACTCTGAGAAAAACAAACCTCTTACTTGAGATGATTTGTTCAATTGTCTGCAGGTACGATTGATAATTTGAAACCAAAGACTCTTCAAAGTTTCGGAGCGCTTTTACTTCTTTGGATACTTTGGCAGTCTTTTCCTTTTCAGTCAAGGGCCGAATCGCATATCCCGGGATGACATCTTTGTACACGGCGAGTAGGGTGAGCAGTGCAAGCTGCTTGATGTGCTGGTCGCTTTCGTCGGTAACATACCTCCGAAGCCTGCTTAGGGTGGCAATCTGAACAATGGGATTAGGATAATGCTACATGAGTAAAAGAAAGACACGAACATTTTTCTCCGGATCTGCCAGAACAAGAGAGGCAGCTTCGGCAAGCTGTTCCTGCAAGAAAACCCGTCTGGCTTTGGGATTCTTCGGAGGTTCCGCTTCTGCAGACGCTTGACCACTTGAGCTCGTGCCGTTTTCTACTCTCGCATCTTGTTCTGGTTTCAGAGGAGTTGCGACGGCTTTGTTTCTTTCTTCAGCAGCGACACTTTTCTTGTCCCGTTTCGACATCTTTTGTGCCCGATGATCAGCGGTGATCGCGAACGCTGCGTCCATGTTCACTTCAAGAGTCTTATTTTGCTTGACAAGCTGACCGGTGGAGTCTATTACGGGCAATGCTGCTGAACGTCGTGTGATCCCGTTTGTTGTTATACTTGGTTCATCAAAGTCACTGGTGTTTGCTGCTTTCGAAAGACGCGGATTCTGCTCATACTCGGCCTCCATTTCGTCAGCATTCTCTCGCTTCTTCTTTTGCGGACGTCGGTGCACGTCCTCATAATCGTCCGCATCATCAAATGCTTCGCTGTCATCCTCCGAATCAATATCCCCTGCTTCTTCCACAGATTCGTGCTCACTGGCACTTTCAGAATCTATATCTGGTAAATCCGGGTCGGCCGCAAGTGATTTCCTGCTTGGCAGAGGGGCTTGCAGTGCTACCTTCCTAAATGGAGTTGATCAAACACGAAACGTTTGATGTTTGATCACTAGGAATCAGTTTAAAAGTTTCTGATGAGCTTTGGACTTTTTTGCAGGTCCAAAATGGCAGCCTTGCGATACATGGGCTTCTTACCTCGATAAAACCTCAGGATTCAGGCGGGTGAGAAACGAGGCTGCCCCCCCAAACTCTTCCAACAGCTGCAGGTCCTCATCCGACAGCTCCGGGTCGTCGATCCCTGTCGGGATTGCCAAGGTCTTGCCCGGTCGCCTCTTGCCCACCTTTGACTTTTTTCGCATCTCGAAAAACAAAAGAAAAGCGCGTTCTGGACGAGTGTGGCTTACGCATAGGGCTCGAAGTTGGCATCGCAACACCTGCCATACTGGGACGAGGGGCAATCTCAACCACACGGAGACACACGGCACACTCGGCGCACTATGCTCGTGCCTCTCGATCGCATGGGCGCATCAGCGTACGCGAAAATTAAACGGGATGCCCTCAATTACGGCACCACTGTGCTGATTTTTGTCAGCTTGGACGTTGACTCTCTCTGTGCCTGCAAGATCCTGGAGGTGAGCTGTCTGCTGATGATGTTCCTTTGTCATTCAGCTCTGAAGCTTTATGATCGTGTGGACTGAGCGAGACGGCTAGCTTATATGCCTACCATTTAAGTCCATTTTAAAGTCTGACTCGATACTTCACGAAATCGCACCTGTTCCTGGATTCACCGAGCTGACAAAGAAGGATGAAGAGCTGATTAAGGATAACACCCAGGTGGAGGAGATATTTCTGTTCCTCGTTCAAAGTGGCTCGAGCTCACTGTTTCCAGTTGCGAAGCATCATTCTTCTCAACTGTGGTGGAATGATCGACCTGGAGTCGTTTTTTGGCTTATCAGAGGATATGACTGTCTACGTCGCAGATTCACATCGCCCTCTAAACTTGCATAACATATTTGGAAACCAACAGGTAAGTATCCTGATTCAGGGACAGACCCAAAGCTCAATGACGGAGTTCTAGGTTGCGGTACTTGACGACGGAGAGATGGGAGATACTACAAAACTTGAGGAAGCCTTCGCGTTCCTTCAGGTATTGTAAGATTGATGATTGAAATTATGCTGTAACATCATTATTCTTCAGGGGGAAGAGAGCGCGTCTGACCAAGATGGAAGCGGGAGCGAGGATGATGATGGTGGCGACGAAGATGTAGATGAAGATGATGGGCTAAGCGATGACGGAGTCGATGAGGAACCAAAATCGGACAACAACCAAGAAGAAAATGGTCAGAGTCCAAAAGGCCGTCGGAGAAGCGATGACGAGGCAAGTAGCAGGGTGCTCTCCGCAACATTCTTTAGCCAACCAGTTATTTAGCCACCAGATCCACGAAAGCGCAAGCGGAGACGATTGGAAGATGGCCAAAATCCAAAACCCGAGCGCCAATTATGGTTGGCTAAGAGAAGAAGAAGAAAAGCGTTTCAGCGAGTGATAGCAGAGTATTATGCCGAAGGGACATTTACGGGAATGCCGTGCTCGTGGATGATATACAGTATGGCGCTGCAATTGGGCTGTGCTACCAGCGGGATGCTTTGGAATGCCATCATTGGTCTCACAGACCTTTTCCTGCACGAAAAGATTGACCGCCGGCGGTATAGAGCCCTCGCAGATAAACTAGGGGAGGAGGTTTCAAGATTCAACATCAACTCTATCGCTCCAGATGGTGCGCCAGGGGACGGAGAAGAAGACTTTGATTTCGGCCTACAGAATCAGAATGAGAACGAGCAAAAGGTAGCATTAGGCATTACGACGGCAGGGAAAGCAGCCGACGATCATACTATTCGACAAGGGGACGAATTTCGATTGATGCTGCTGAGACATTGGAATTTGCGGGATTCTATGTTTCACTCCAGCTATGTTGCCTCCAAACTTGGTATATGGAAAGAGAAAGGTCGACAAAGACTGGTGAATATGATGGTTCAAATGGGGTAAGTCCAACTTGGAACTTGGAGACATAACGTCCTAAAAAAATGTTCACCGCAGCTTCCCACATAAGGAATGCAGGGAACCATTTACTGCTATGCACATCAAGTTCAAGCATTTGTTGCGCGGAAGGCTATCCCATCTTTCAGCCCGATACAACCTCGCCGACATTGTTTACCCATCCTTTTTCAAGCATCAAGGTTTCAAATGCACCATATCTGCATCTGATGCCGTGTATTCCCTTTCTGCCTTGCTTGATCACGGTCGGGGGTGGATATTGCAGCACGCACTTGGTGCAGATGACACAATCGAATCTTCTCGGGGCGGGCGTGCTGGTGAATCCTGTGCAGGTCCAAGAGGCTCGATAGTTGGAGCGGGAGGCGGAGTAGGTGCGCGTTCTGGCGGATTGTCTGGCGTTGCGCTGGCCGAGCTCAACACACAGAGTGGAGTTGGCGTTGGAACGAAAACTGGTGCGGCAGCGGTCAGTTTAATGTTTCATGTGCAAAATAACCGGGCTCTTTCCGGATGGGATCAATATGACGATGCTGGAGATGATGAAAATGATCCGAACCGAAAAGAAGGGGATGAGGAGAATGATGAGGAGGGGAAATCGCGAGGAAAGGGAAAGGGAAGAGGTTGGATGCAAAACTTCTTCATTGCCTACGATGCACTTGACAGGTGTGTATCTTCGCAAAGGTCGAAGAAGTCACTTTAACCAACGTTTCTTGATAATTTCAGCTTTGACTTGCTGTATCATGGGATCCACTTGTCGATGCAGCTACAGAAAGCTCTCGTGCGGACTGGCCTTTCTGTTATCGATAAGCACCAAGTCAAGACATTGAAGAATTATCGTTACGCAATCCTTTCAGGTGCGGCATATCACCGTTGTTGATTTCTTGAGAACTTTTTCAAATTTGGTTCCAGGACTTGGAACGGACTCCATTGGTTTGGGGGCTGGTGAAATGGACGCCAGCATCTTTGCTCGCAGTATGTCATTGCTCCAGCGCCTAGCGAGCTTCATTGCAATGGTGTACCAGGCAGGTGTCAAGTCGTTTGTGCTATCATTCCCAGACATAATCCTCTGTTTCAGGAATATCACCAGAAGCAGCTTCCGCTGGTTATTGCGGCGCCAGACCTCAAGAAGGACAGCTTCATTGTGGTCGGCCTGCAAGGTTACTCTCCCGACATTGAAGTTAAAAAGCAAGCTCTCTGTTATATTCATTTGTATGACTCAAACTGATACCACTTATTAATTTATGCAGTCAATTCGGTCTGGCATTCCAAACAACAGCAGAAAGAACCGGCGCGAACGTACGATATGACGGATTTGAGAGTTCGGTCATTGAAATCAAGCGGGACGATTTCGAGCTATTCATGAAAGCGTTGGATCAGTACGAAGAGTAGAAAAGCTTCGTATCTGTCCCCTTAAATACATATTCTGTACATGATTGAAAGTTAAGGGTTGTTTTCATCAGGATGTGCCCGATTTTGCGGAGCATGCGACAATTTTGATCTTGTCGGCATTGAAGGACTCCTGGTCGATGCGGACGGTGACGTCCCTCGCAATGAAAGTCCAGACATCGTCGCAGTACCCGTATGTGAGCTTCGATCCCTGACGGCTCTGTCAATATCAACCATACAGCATACAGTTGTGAGGTCAATGGAAGAACCTTCATTGTTGCTTTGGAGCGGACTTGCTGCAAAGACTCAGCGATGCATGTGTCGAACTAATTCCCAGTAAGCATAAAGAACAACATAAGCAGTCTGTCACCAAATCTACCTGCGAAAGCACTTTCATGGCCATTTGGGGCGACATGAGGTCGTTGGTGTGCAGCACGTCGAGGGCCTCGATAAGCGAGTTTCCCAGCGACGAACGACGGTAGAGCTCGTACTGGGTGGCAGCCTGCACAACATGGAAGTTTGCTTTTTTTAAGGAACATTTCCGACTCCAGTTTTGTTTACCATTCGAAGATTTGCGGGTAACAAGCCACGTATTAGCTGTAATGGAGGGCATCGATTCTCAATACCAACTCAAAAATGAATTCGAAGTCGAGGCGATCGTAGACTGCAACCAGGAGGTATTCCGGAATATATATCTGAGTTATTCCTTTTTTAAAAAACTTTTAACTTGCAAGGCTGGAATATATCGCGTGAGGTGGAAAGGTTACGAGGCGGAAGACGACACTTGGGAACCTCCAGGCAACTTGGAGGGTTGTCAGGATCTGGTGGATACATATCACGAGCTAACAGGAACTCAGAGGCCGGGATTTAGGAAAGGAAAACGACCAGCCTCGCAGACGAGTGAGGAAGGCAGGACAGATAAGAGACGAAAGAATGCCCCACCAACGCTGCAAATTCAATCATATTATACCCGATTACCATCTAAATCGCTCAGCGGATCAATTTCACGAAGATCGGCACCCACTAGTCCACCTCAGGATGCACGAACGAACACAAAGAAAGGGTCCATTGGTGCTCATCAACAACTTTTGACTTCTCTCTCGGTTTCAAATAGAAGGCCACAAACACCTAAGAAATCCCGGCAGCAGGTGGAAGAATATCAGGCACAATGGAGGTCTTTGATTGACGACAACGGAATGAACCTTCGAATAGCATCGAATGTTGATGAACCTCCCCCTGAAAACCTCACCTGGGTGGATCGCTTAGTTTACAACGAAGAGACAGGGATCAGTATCGAAACGCTCAGCGACTTCATGTACGGTTGCGGCTGCGGGGATGAAGGGTGCGATGGTGATTGCCCATGTCTTGGCGGAGACTGTGCGTACGGCAAAAATGGCCGGCTGATCGACGTCAAAGTGTGTCTAGCCTACGAATGCAACTCAAAATGCGCGTGTGGATCGCACTGTCCGTCGCGCGTGGTCCAAACCGGAATCACGCCACCATTGGAGTTATTCCGGAGCGGTAGAAAGGGCTTGGGAGTCCGTGCGGTGCTGGACACAGCTGCGGTCTCCTCAGGATCAAAAGGCGTAGGATCGTCGAAGAAGGCAGATAACCGCATCGCCATTCCGAAAGGAACTTTCATTGCCGAGTACCTTGGCGAAGTCATCACAATGAGCATGGTGCACGACCGTGAGAAAGAGTATGATAAGCTGAACCTGCGCTACATATTCGACATGGACCATGGTCAGGAAACACAGTTCGCCCTCGATGCAACGTACATAGGGAACGCTTCCAGATTCTTCAACCACAGTTGCAGCCCAAACATGGTCGTGATCTCAATATACTGCGATACACAGGACCCTCGTATCCATCGGGTGGCGTTTTTTGCGAAACGGGACATCCGGGCTGGGGAAGAACTCACATTCGACTACACCCAAAATCAGGACGTTAAGGGACTCAAGGGAGTTGTGCCCTGCGCTTGCAGCAGCAAGACTTGTAAAGGCTTTTTGTTCTTTGTTGCAAATAATAGCCCTTGTATTGAATAGATATGCTAATCTTGCCACACTGACAACTAAAAGTTATCGTTCCCTTTCGCCTAATCTTTTGCCGCGCTCAGAGCTCCCCTTTCTGCCCGCAATAACTTCACCCGGCCCGTTCAGCTGGTGTGATTCCGTTTTCATCCGCCAGGAATTCCGCCGATCTGTTTGTTCTGCAAAGCCTGCAGCGGTCGAAGCAACGTTAGCGTGGAAGGCACTGGATCGTCCGGAACTAACAATACAAAGGTCCTTTTGACCAATCCTTTACAAAGAAGCCGATCAATATCTCGGCCCGATCAGATCAAGAAACACAAAGGTTACCACTTTGGGAAAAAATAATTATTTGCGTGCCCAGACTGACAGACACAAAAAACAATATTATCATGGGCATGGCATGTTCATCTGCTGTGAGTTTGAGCTAAGATGATGATCTGTAAACTCTCTCGCACAAACGCAAGCTTGAAAGATTTGATTGATCATGAGTGATGAATGCAGTGGTGAATCGGCGTTGTGGGAGTGCGTTGCACTCCGTTACTTAGTGGTTGAATAGAGTCGATCCTCAGACTCATACACGCCATTCAACTATCGAGCGTACCTTATATACAGATACGGTTTGAATACTAAACTACTCTTCCCAATAAGCAACACGGATGGGAACGTTTCTTCGCTTCATCAAGGTGAACAACAGCTTTCCTTGTTGAGCAACCATCGAGGGACCTCCTGCATTAATCTGCCCCAGAACATGGGCGGCGGTTCGAAAAGGGCAAATCTTAATGAGTTTCATCCGCCGTCGAATTGGAGATCAAGAGGAGGCTCCGACAAGCGTTTTAATATTTCACTGCTTCATCGAGCTTTGAAGATCGCACCAACGTGACGATAAGATGGCAACTGCTTTTGAGAGAGTTGAATGAAATCAAATTTCACCATCGTGACCCAGTTTGTGACCGCTTCGTTATCGATGATATGTTTGCAGGTGTATTAAGACCATTCAATGCACCTAATGCCCATTGAATGCTTAGTATCGTCGACACGTCTGTTGCTTCGACATTCCTCTGTGATAAATAAGAGCACATTCGCCTTCGAAGTAAGCCAGATTGGCTTGGCATGCTCCAGCGAATTGCACTGTCGCGTCCCAAAAAGTAGTGCAGCATCACATCAGCTACAGTGATTGTCAGATACTTCAGAAAATATTCATGATCCGTATCTGGTGCACTCACCACAGGAAGCTTGGGAAGCAGCTTTTGCATCGGCATGTTGGGTTGTGCAGATAGACAACGAAGCAGTTTACGTTTTTAAACCCGCTGACTGCCTTCGAACGTGTTTGCTCCATGCCGAAGAAAACGTGTTGGGATCACACCATAGGCTTCACTGTCAACTAAATCCGACAGATATATAACCTTGCCAAATATGGCAGGAGGTTTGCAGATGCGGGAACAGAGATCTATGTATTGGAAAATAACCCCAGAACTACATATTTTACTGATCCATCATTTCCATGCCTCCCGCAGCTTCTTACGAGCAACCTGGGGAGCAAATGTTCAGTTTACATAACTAGCTTTCGCGTTGCTTGACTCACAAATGATCTTGCTACCACAATGCCGATCAAAAGTGCAATCATTGTCGCTATTAAGCTACTGTAACTGAAGCTTTCGCTCAGGAGGTCAAATGTCTTTGAAGGCATCCGTCGAGTGCAGAACAAGTCCAAACCGTATGACAGGATCAATGAGGTAGACTCAAGAGACGATGGTGTGCTTCTGATACGCTCCGTTCCAAGAACCTGAGAAAAGCACAATTATACACTGAAACATCCAGTCCGAGAAGACATATGTCGCTTACCTCCAAATTGTAGCTGGCGACTTCTCGAGGCATGATGTCAAGACCTGCCTTGTAGGGGAAAAGCTGCTCCTCCTTATCATCACTGGTTGGATTTCCCAATGTCCTACGAGGATCCAAGAAACGTCTGCTTACACCATACACACCAGAAGGGAGTCCAACTAGGAAAAATATAAGTGGTGCATTTTGCTGAAAGCGATCGCACGACTCACATAAGACTTCTCGCGTGGTGATCCCTCGAATCGTGGATGTTACGCCTATTGCAGAAGAAGTTTGTCCTAGTGTGTACGCTTGGGTGAGAACATTCGGTTTCTTGGCCACGAGAGAGCTGAATGTAGTGCTAAAACCGGGCACACAAGTTAAGATCACATAACACAAAACTGCCCTGTCTACCGAACCTCTCAATCCGCTTGTCCGGTTTCGCGTCCTCATACACTTCCAGCACGACGACTTCCTGCCCCTTTGCATCCGGCACTGGAACGCGCTCTTTGGTGGCCTCCTTCCTTCGCCTACGTGATCGGCGATCTTTGTCACCCTCCTCGTCACTTGAAGTAGTCACCAATTCCTCTCCAGCAGCCTCTGGCCCATGGTTGAAATAGGTATAAACAACCCAATTTTCGCACTGGAGCACTTGAATTGCGCTCCTGTGTGAAACCTTATCAAAAGAGGTGCTCAGGTCGCCGCCTGCTGGATGGCCGGCACGATACAAAATCGATCCAGTGACAGTGTCGAAAAGGTAGATAAACACTGAAGAGCTCTCTGCAGTCACTTTCAAGGTTGCAAAAGCAATCATGTTTGGATTAAGGTACTTGTACAGCACTTGGCGGTTGCCAAGAACTCGGCCGAGTGACGCCACAGTTTCTACATGAGAATTGTGTGATGTTGAGTTTAAATTTATGAACAAAATGCGTGCACATACCAGGAGATTCTCTCGTTGCAAATGCAGCAAACTTTTCACCTTCCGGAAGTTGGAATGACCAAACAATTTTTGAGCCATAGATACCCTGACAATAGAATTAAACACGTCATCATTACTCTGAAGCTTTGAAATTACGTCTGCAGATGGAGCTTGGAGGTAATATCCCCGGATCGTGTCGCCGCCAAGTGGGTCTGCGACATGCAAGTAAAAGTTGTCGAGAATGCTTTGGAACGATTGGTGAGCTTCAGTTGTGTTTGGGTACAGAGTGACCTTTCGAATTCATAAGGTTAGAAAAGATGCTTCTGTGTTTCTCTTCGCTTCACCTGCGCATTGTTGTTGACAAAAGCAAGAATTTCCAATCGAGACGATGGCTCTTCCACATTAGTTTGCATAACCTTCGAAACACCTTCTGATTGTATAACCTCCTCGAGAATCTCTCCAGTCAAAGCGTTGATCTTCACAGCGGCAGTGGACTACAGTTCAGAATTAGTTGGGATAGATTTGACATACCAATCTTACGTACCGCACCGCTGTTAACTACAACAACCGCGATTGGAGGGAACTTGACTACCGATTGCCGTACCAAGAAAATATCAGAAATAGTCGAACTTGAACCGAAGTAACGACTCCAAACATTCTTGCCGCTTTTGGTATCCAGGGCAGTGAGCTTTCCCGTGGAAGAACCAATTAAAGCAAGCTTCCGAACTCCGATGGAATCTCGAACGAGCAAGGAATCTTCATCATTAGGCTTTTTGCGTAACAGAGACTGGAGTCTGACACTGATATTTCTCTAACCACAAAACACATTAACACTGATATAAGGCAAATCCACTCTCAAAATATACTTACGGAGAAATTGCGACTCTGGGACAGCACGCGACGGATAAAACGGCTCACAGGATTCAAAGACTTTGATTGGGAAACGCTTTCGTCTGTTAAATATCAGTGAACTTAACCAAAACGTGAAGCCAGATTGTGTACCAAGTTCATCGTGATCTTCTGATAACCCATGACGTTCAGGAAGTTCAACAAACACAGAAGATGTAGCATAAGCCAATGACTCGTCCCTTGTCCACTTGATTATGTCGTTCTCCACCATGTGGGCAGCTCCGTCTGCGGTGACAACCAACTCAAACGAGTTTTCAACAAATAACTATTAGCGGTAGAGTTAGCTCCAAAACTGAAAAACCATGTCGTATGTACCTTTCGCGGTGAACCATATCTCGGCGTAAAGCTATTCACGATCTCTCCATCGAGGCTGTTCAGTTTCAGGATAGCAGAGTTGCCATCTGTGAGCGTCACCCGCAGACCACCAGAGACTGAATCATCAATAGACGAAATACTGTCATATCCCTGATTGAAAAAATGTAAATGAGTACGTAGCGACACTTCAAATCAATTTGGCATACTTTCACTGCTACTTTTACAGGAGCCGTCGCGCCAATCGAGTATGCCCACACTGCTCCTGTTGTGTCCAACCAATACAAGGACTGCTCAGAAGATAAAACATTTCCTGATATTTTCTGTCCCAGAGCCACCGTTGTCTGCTCTTGAGCTTCTCCAGAAGCAATGTCGATCGGGGTGATAAGCAATGAGTCTGCAGAACTCTGTCGCTCGACTCCAGCCGAAATAACTCGATCGGATGTAGTCAGAATGGCTTCACAGGTAACCACGCTTTCCTAAAACTTCAGTACATTCCCATTCTATAAGCACCAGACTCGTTACCTGGCTTTCACTACCCAACGCCAAACTGGCTTTCCCGTGCGTCCATTGATTCGCGTAACAGCTTTTCCGCCTGATACAGTGACAAAGTCCTCTCCATGCACGACAACGGAGGACCTTCCTGCTCCAGCTGTAGAAGGTGCATATGCATTTTCCCAGATCAGGTGCCCAGTCGCTCCGTCCCACAAACGCGTGAAGAACGGCTTTATCCCCGAAATAGTCAGCACTGAACCCAGATGGAATGAAAATCGTACTGGCACTCATTTGAAGGTTACATGTAGCATACCAGCTTCAGTGTCGGCAATAATTCCGTGAACCGCTTCATCGGGTTGCAACAAATGCCTCCATTCTGTGCCAATCGTTAGTCATTCATAAGTATCGCGTGCAATGAAAGTTGAACCCACTAATGTCCCCCGTCTCCAATGCCAAACTTGCGACGACATTCTTTGAAGTGGCTACATTCACGACAGATTTTCCACTAAAATTTGAGAACGCAACATGCGTAGGCGCCCCGATCAATTGCTTGTGCCTAAGCGGGTGTTAATCCAAAGTGTGTCTCAAGTCCATTCATGTACCAGTCGAACAACCCGGCTTGATCGGCATGCAGTGCGTTGACCGATGAGATTATCGACACTAAGCAGATGCTGATTCCCAGCACTAGACCTGCGGTTCCGGTCCTGCCGTTCTTCCACATCGAGTTGAACATAAAATTCGTGTGCAAGATACCAGAAACCAACTGTCGAGCACCGCCACGTCAACTCTTGTTTTCAATTTCATCTGAAAAAATGGTGCATCTGGGATTCGTCGAACCGTTCGAGGAGAACCCAAAATACGATCTTTCGGACTTCCCAAGCAAAGTAGGCGGTAAACCAGTAGGTAAATTCAATGCATTGTTTCGGACATATGTTGAACAGCTGGAGCTTTGGCTCAATCCTAGTCGAGCGCTTGGCCCAGAGGATCTCACGTGCGGTAACTGTAACCAGATCATGGTGCTGCTTATTCAGGTAATGCATTGACCTTCTACTCTGAATTGGTCGGTTGAAGTTTGTTAACTACAGATTTACACCCCCGATGATGAGAATCGGGATGCTTTCCATCGAGTGATTTATTTCTTTGCTTGCAAAAATGGCGAGTGTCACAAATCGGATTGGAAGAAGAGGTGAGATCAAATATCATTAAGCTTGCAAAGTTTGATTGAACGCCTTCGAGCTTTGCAGTGTTTCGCAGCCAGTTGCCGGAAGAGAACTCACCATCCAAACCTGGTACGTATTGGGTTTGAAGATTTGAAATCTCTCGTTTAACCTGGACTATTTTCAGCTCTGCTCTGCAGTGTATGCGGCATTACAGGCAAACATATTTGTTCGCAGTGCAAGAAGGCTCGGTATTGCCATAAGGAGCACCAGATTCTAGACTGGAAAAGTGGCCACAAAGAAGTTTGCAAATCCGCGAGCTCGGATGATCATTCTGGTTCGAAGGACGCGCTGTTTCCAGAACTTGAACTTGTCGACGAAGATGAGCCAGACTGGAAGGAGGAAATACTCAAATCTGCCAAAGAAAAGTACAGCATTGGGAAAGAGCTTGAAGGACCCGAAGATTCTGACGAAGAGGAGGCTGCGGACACTTCCATTGGAGTGGATAAAGCATTCTTGAAGTTTCAAAAACGGGTAGCGGTTGCTCCCGACCAAGTTATGAGGTTTTACGATTCACCAGGAACTATTATAAGTTTGTTGACTCGGTTGGATAGATACGGCCGTACAGGGGCCACCTCAGAAGATCCACTCTACGTGAGTGACCTTGGGAAGCCTGACAATATCCCTGCATGTTCAATATGCAGTACCCCGCGTGAATTTGAGTTTCAGCTGATGCCCCAACTTCTTACTCACTTGGGTATTAATAGCTACTCTCCGGACGCGCTGGACTGGGGTACAGTTTTGGTGTACTCATGCCCACGGCATTGCCAAATTGATGTTGGTGTGTATCAGCGGGAATTTTTCTGGCGGCAGGACTTCAGTGCAGATGGGATGGTTCCGGGCCAATTGGAAGAAGTCAAAAAAGAGGAAGATGATCCAAGTTGAAGTTGATGTTTTCAATAGATCAGTTTATTGCACTTTAAAAGCAGGATGGCGAAGAACAAGGATAGCAAATGGTAAACGGTCTGAACAACTTATTTGGTACCAGATCCAGTTGTAGCACCGGAGTCAGAACCAGAAGTATCAGTTGAGGTGTTCGTTGAACCTGAGTCACCTGTTGCGCCAGCTGTATCGGTGGAGCCAGTTGTAGTCCCAGAACCATCGATGGCTGGTGCAGCCGCCGGTGCAGTTGCGGGGGCAGTTAAACCACCAGAAGCTCCAGAACCGTCAATGGCAGGGCCTATTGCAGGAGCAGTTGCAGGAGCAGTTGAAGGTGCAGATCCACTGGATCCTGCCATTGTGGTTGATCCTGAGGAAGAAGAAGAGGGCGCTACTCACAAAATTCAAACAAATTCTCGACACATAGACTTGGTTGAACTCAGACTTACCTGGAGCTGCTTTGTTGAACTGGTTCACAATCGGAACTATGATAACGATGGCAATCACAATCACAATGGCCACAATGATCAACTTCAACTTGAGGTCTTTCCACCACCTTTTTGTTGATTTTAGGCATTTTTCTTTCATACGCTTTTGACTAAAGGCTTACATCTGGCGTCTAACTTTGGTCGCTCCTCGCTTAAACTGCAGAGCTCCTTGCTGCAAGTCGTCCGTCTTGTTCTGCAAGGTCTCGAGACGTTCGCCACGTTGAACTACCTTCTCAATGTTGTTGCTCATGATCCCGATGACCTCGTCTACTTGAGCTTGAACATGTTGAGACTTTCCCGATCCGGCAGCTGGCTTTCCTGACATTCTGGGAGAGATACAGGCAAAAGCGAGTAGATAAGTTTTCTCTGATTTAAATTCGAGGAGAAAGACTCAAAGATAAGACGTGCTTTCTGATCAATGGGGATTGGGCTCAGTTGTTTTTTAAGAAGCTGATGTTCAGATATGGAACATGCGTGTCGGTCACGTGGTGGAACACAAAAATATCATTTCAATACCAATTACAAATAGTCTTTTGCAATGTCGTTTCGCTGGGATCTTGACAACGAGCATGAGCGGCGAAGTCAAGAGCGTGATCAGGAGACCAAGAACTACCTTCGAATGCAGCAAGAAGAAAACAATACCTTGGTTAATGGCAGTTTCTCACGCCATCTTTCGTACAGAAAGCAACAAGAAAAGCAAGTGTCCCTTGGGAGAAACGTGGATCATAGCACGGAAAGAGACAGTTCGCCTTGGACTCGCAGTGATCGCACAAGAGCAGATGTACGACTGCAAGCGGCATTCTTGAACATGTGTCGTGTACTTCGAGGAACCAGAGGTTTTTCGAGCCGGGGAAGGAGGATTTGGTGTGCATTTGAGAATCCCAAAAGAGTGGAATAGTTTATTCCACGAGTTCACGACCCAGCATCTACAGATGAAACAATCAGAATGCGAGCCATGTTTCTATTACTAGCACAAAGGGAATTATCTTACCATCATGATCGCGTACGTCAACGACATTCTACTAGCTTCCACGAGTGAGGAGATCGAGCGGATGGAAAGGCACTTAGAGCAACGATTTGAGATCAGCAAGGCCAGAGAACCAGCAGTGTAGTTGGGTTGTTGCAAGACAAAGTACGACAGAGAGAATGGTGAGGAGGAGAGGCAGCACTCGAAGGGACGGCAATCCAACTCGCTCTACGGCTTGCTTTCCTCTCTCTCTCAACTTACTCTTGGACGGCGTCACCAACTCCACCCAAGATCAGATTTTCCGAACCCACAAAGTGTCCGGATCGCACATGATGGTCTATATGCTCTACCGCATACATGACCTCTTACGCACTGATCGATCTCTTCGGCACCGGCGAGAAACATCTTGCACTCTCTTTTCTGACACGACACCTGCAGCTCCGAGAGATCTGCTCCTGTACAGTTTCACTGGAGCGGTGGGACAATGCTTTATTTACCATACACTGGAACGGTTTGGGTCACTCAGTCTGGTGACAATCACGGTTGTGCGGAAGATGCTGCCTGTTCTGCTCTGCTTATTCCTGTTTAACCACAAGATGAACATGTATCAGTGGAGTGCAGTCTTGTTTTTGCGGAGATGTCTGGAGGCAGTGATGAAGGGAGACGGCGGGAATAGCAAAGCGACGTCGGTGGAGGTCAAATCGACCTCGAACGTTAAGAGGACAAAGGACAAATAACAAGCTACCAATGCTGTATACTATATATATGTGACAGCTCACAGACCGATCTGATCGTCACCTATGTAGTTGAAATCAAGAGGTCTCTCCGATATGTCTATCGTGATCGACTCATTGACTCTCCTGCTTCTCCTGTATCCGGTCAACAATGCGCTCGCTTTCATTTCGTGCGTTAATGCTCTGATGTCTAGTTATGAAACCATGCCGCCTTCGTTCTTTCCGCCCATTGATATATTCAACCATAGAGAATCAAATCCGGAAAATGTTCGTCTCGCAGTCCCATGTTCCAGTTCAGTGACAACTGGACAATGGTTTAATCAGGATCGGTGCACACTTGCAGCTTAACGAGATGCTATTACGTCTCATATCGACTTCAATAACGCTCTACGCGAGCATTGAGGATTTCCGTGAATCTCAATGGATCGAGGATGTTCTTTCGAGAAAGGAGTCTGTTAAGCTGACACGAGAAGTTTGTTGGGTAAACGTTCACGTCAGACATTCCCCTCACGCTAATCAATGGTAACTTAACACGCCAGTCTAAAGCAAAACTGGCGTCTACTATTAGGCTTCCTCAAGTTTTAATATGCTAGCGACAAGGACACACCTACATCGTCCTCACTCCCTTCATACACTGACAACATCAAAAGATCCCAACGAAAATCTATCTTTCAATCTCAGTTTCACATCTGAAGAGGTACGGCCACAGCAATGGTCGAAATGCCACACTTTAAAGCCCAGACAACCGTACTGCATGAGCCAGACGATCCATGATTCAATTGATGAGGAAGAGGGATTCAAAATCCAGAAGGTTCTCTCTGCCGGGATCTTGATGAGGATGACCTCGTATTTTAACACGCTGAATAAATATAACTTTCCGCTCCTAAACAAATTCAGTTCATCTATTTGTATCAAACAAAAGCTCTAAAATTTAACAAACCTATTGAACGAACGTTCCAGTTTTGGTCATTGTTGTGGTGGGCTGGGTGGGTTCGTGGAATGACTGTGCTGATGATGATGATGATGATGCGAGCATGCCTTCTTCCGGTACCGCGGCTGTATTTCGTAAGCGTTCTTGTCGTCGTCGGATGAGTCCGAGTCAGACTCGTCAGAAGACTCGTCAAAGTTATGCGGCTTTGAGTAGATGCAGCAAACTGAAAGCAAATGAGAAATTGCGAGCCTAGACGGATTTTCTCAAGGGGTACAGCTCCTACTGCTTACTCTTTGATTTCTTCTTGCCAGCATGCTCGTTGTCCACTACCCGGCCATCCCACTGCACTCTCCGCGAAGACGAGCTGCCTCCCTGCAGAATCAGTGTTCCTACGATGTTGTTCCGGTTCTGCACCGACTCTTCAACTTCGTCTGCGGTTGCTGTCCCGGTGGCAGACGCTGGAGTGTTCTGCTGCTGTTGTTGCTGTGAAGCCATCCCCTCAGATTGATTTGTAAGCACGTCTCAGTGGCTTTGACATTGGCGGGTTTCGAATATTCTCGTCAGAAGCCACAGGAGCACCGTCCCACCAGCAATTCAACGGCTCAACATGGGAGGTATTAATACGTGATGACTAGCTGATCAGATGAGAGCAGTGTGCCTAGAGCTCAACTTGTGTCACACTTAGGTCCGGATGAATGGCTAGAGACAATCAAAAAGTGCCAGTACCTGCCCGAACCTGACATCAAACAGCTATGCGATATGGTACTGCTGAGCAACGGCTCTTGGAAAACACCGAAATTGCTGACCATGCTCCCAATATTGCCAGGTGAAAGAGCTTCTAATGGAGGAGTCGAACATTCAACCCGTGCATTCCCCCGTTACCATTTGCGGAGATATCCATGGCCAGTTTTACGACCTTCTCGAACTGTTCCGGGTGGGAGGAGAAGTGCCGACAACGAGCTACATCTTCATGGTCAGTTTTGCTTTCACTGGTAATACGATTTTTATTCTTTTTTCAATATCGCAGGGAGACTTCGTGGATCGTGGCTACTACAGCTTGGAAACTTTCACAATGCTGATGGCCTTGAAGGCACGGTAATGAATCCTTTTGATGATTATTCGTTGCGTTTTCTCATATATTCCTAAAAGATACCCCGATAAAATCACTCTGCTTCGCGGCAACCACGAAAGTAGGCAGATTACACAAGTTTATGGCTTCTATGGTACGCTGGAGATGAGTTATATTACCTTAATATTTATAACTATATTGTTTTCATTAGACGAGTGCCAAACAAAGTACGGCAACATGAACGTGTGGAAGTACTGCTGTTCTGTATTCGACTATTTAACCTTGGCTGCGGTAAGCCATTACAGGAAACTCTGGAGCGCTCTTTTCTGATGTAGTTGCTTCGAATCGCTTCCCAGATCGTCGACGGTCGTGTCTTGTGTGTTCACGGTGGTTTGTCTCCCGATGTGAGAACATTGGATCAGATCCGAACCATTCAGCGTTGCCAAGAGATCCCACACGAGGGGGCATTCTGTGGTAATCAATTTTACAGTGAACATTAGTATTTGCCGACGCTCTCCTTGTTTGTTAGACTTGATGTGGTCAGATCCTGACGAAATCGAGACTTGGGCTGTCAGTCCTCGTGGTGCTGGATGGCTGTTCGGCAGCAAAGTCACTTCAGAGGTAACGTCATAATCCTCTTTCCCGCTCGCCATATAACTTTCCATCTCTAGTTCAATCAAGTGAATAATCTTGTGCTGATCGCGCGAGCTCATCAACTCGTGCAGGAGGGATACAAGTACATGTTCCCAGATGAGAATCTGGTTACTGTGTGGTCTGCGCCAAACTATTGCTACCGCTGCGGGAATGTCGCATCCATCATGACCGTCGATGAGAGTCTCACCATCGACGAAAACTCGTTCAAGATCTTTCATGCAGTGCCAGACAATGAGCGAGTGATTCCTCAACGCCAAACTGGACAATACTTCCTTTGAGCAGTTTATTCCACGTAACGATCTTTCCCTCATTTTATTGCAATATACTGTCCTTTCTGCTCATTTCTCTGAGGGGGACTGTTGGTGGTGGCGCTGCATGTACCAGATGCTTATTTGCTTATTCGCAGAACATGCTTCAGCGGATCGAATTTGCCAAGAGTGTAGAAAAGTCCTGTGTCAGGTGTTCGTTGCTAAACTTCCGAACTTTGGGCCGCATACTGATTAACGAAATGCTCCAACGACAGATCTTCCACCTACCACAACGCCAGGGATGTATTTATATCACTTCTGTGTTTCAAAATAACAGGAATACACTAGTTTACATTTCTACCAACCCGTTCCCGTGACCGAGCAGTACTGGGCAACGCTGAGGATGTTGGTGTTTGTAGCTTCGTAAATCCCACTCCAACGGGCTTCAGGCTGATACTGCTTGTGACCTGCACCAGGTTCACGTTTTCGTGCTCGGAGATAGGGTTGTTTTCGAGATCGAAGGTGAGGAATTCAATGAAGTCTATTCTCCAGTAACAAAGACCACTTCTATCCATATGTTTATTGCATTATCAACGTGGTTATGTTGTACATACATCAGTATGATGTCAAAGGAGCTTTCTTGACGGTACACTTTGAGAAACAAACTATCTTGAAATGCCCCATGGGTTCGAGAAGTTTAACGAACAACTCCAAGAGATTGTTTGTAAACTAATCAAGAGCTTGTATGGTTTGCATCAAGTGCCTGAGAATGGTATATCACTTTATGGAAAAATAGCATGATTTCGTTCAAGATTTGTCAGACGTCTGTCATATTTGGGGAAGGATTCCTGGTAAACATGGAGTAAGAGAACATGTGACAGTTCATGTCGATGATATCATCTCTTCACACTGGATCAATAGGTCTAAAATTCTTACCAGGACAGCTCCGCTCCGCCATAGTCTCCTTTGCTTGCTTTAACTCATGTGTATTCCTTATAGATCTTTTGAAGGAAGTAATGGCACTCTGCAACATCTAAAATTTGAGATCTGACTGGATGCAATAGTAATATTGACCCACATTTGCACGGGACCCGAAAGTGTGTCTCCACACTTAGGTCTATCGTAGCATCAGATTTCAAGGATCAATCACTTTCAGTCGAGCTCACTGGACTTCTCCAGCCAATAGGGAGCGTCTTTAAATGCCTTGCAAGCACATTCAAAGTCATGTGGATTCGGATCATCAGACTCCCTTTCGAAAAGCACCAAAATCAATAATTTGTCCATCAACGCGTTAACACAGGTTGAATATTAGACCTTAATCGAAGTATGCTTGACTAATTTCAACCTAAGAGGTTGTTTAAATTATTTGAACAACTCGAATTTTCTGAAAAAGCACAGAATGTGCCGGCTACTTTGACACTATGGAGCCAACTGTTGTAATATGCATTTTGCTTGTCAGCTAGAGTTGGTCTTGTACGTTGCAGTTCTTTCCAAAAACACATTTGCTCCCTCTGTTGCACCAGCCGTGCCCATTCCCTCTGTTGTTCATGAGTTGGCCATGAAACTGCTGCAGCAGGGATATCAAGCAAGGCTCGAAAGAGGCATCGTTCTGCCCTGCGCATGGTTCACAAAACGTAACCGGCAGTATTCCAAACATCAGCTGGAGCGTCTTAGTGTCTCTCTGGGAGAAGTAGAAATGTAGTAGACATGTGATAATTGCATGTTTGTCTCCAAAACAAATTGGACTCCCCGTTTTCCCCTTTCCGCTTTTCACTTTGTAGTGCAGATCTAACGCCGCCTGTCAGAAGAGTGTCGAGGGCCTGTCCGGGCAGTCGAACATCAGGAGGAATAGTGGGATCCCCTAATATACAATATTAACACCCAAAACAACCAAAGAGAATTCAAGGTTATATGAAACTAGTCCCAAAATGCCATACTAGTTCCAAGTGTTCTTGAGTGAATAAAACTTGCGCTTCAGCTGATCGGCGGAATGCTCTGTCTTTAGCAGGGGCGTTGTATTGCACTGCCAAGTTATCCCACTGGAATGCCCCAATAGGCCTCGACTCTTCCAGGTCCAAGATTTGCTTGACGTCCCATGATGAAAACCCTTTCCCTTACTAGTTTGGAGCAAAGGATTTTGTTGGCTCATATTTTCTACCAATTATCTGTATGTGTATGATTTCCTTTCAAAGTGGTAGTGCATGGAAATGAGTGCACCGAGCTTAAACCATCACATCCCTTGGCCAGGTCTTACCGGATAGTAAGAACAGACTACAGTTGAATTTATTGCTCAGTACACAGTACTCAGTGAGGTGCACAAGTTTGTTAACAAGCGCATACAGCAGTCTTCACAAACTGAGAGTATGGATCTCACCTGTCACATTGTGGACCTGATACCATGATTGGTGGGCAATGTTAGCCCATCAACATTATAACGTTAGCCCATCAACGTTATGTAATTGACACAAGAATAGCTGAGAACGTTGTAGCGACAATGTTATCAACCTAACAAATCCAAAACATGGCAACTACCACTGAGGTTTAAAATTAACATACACTACTTGCCTTGAGCCAATAATAAAGCAACAACTTTCCCAGCTATTATTTGTTGTTTCAATTAAAAACATTTGTTGGGCTAAGGTTATAACGTTGTTAGCCTAGCTCTCTCAGTTTCTTTTTGAGTGTAAATAGGCCTTTCCATGTCTGAGCTGCGTACTGTTCTTTCCTAATTGGGATTGCTTAAAAACTCAGATGGGTGAGGAGCACAGCTTCCATTTTCGAGCAGGAACATGCAACTTTGCCGACGGAAGAGTGACCCCAAACAATGATAAAGGAGTGATCTCACTCGGAATTACCGAGGTATTTATCACCACCAAATGAACACAAGAGCATGTCTTACCAAGAAGGCAGGATGGCCTTTTTCATTTCCTTTGGACGGTACACTCCATGTATCGTTTTCTCACTGGAACTCATTAAGTGGAGCTTAGAATCGTCAAACTGGATCGATCGATCTTGACCTTATTATCTTTCCGGACGAGGCTGAGTTGAAAATCGCTGGTCCTCCCACCGCTCGGGTATATGTATTGAAATTTAAAACTACCGGGCAAAAGAACTTCTTCTGGCTCCAAGGTAGGCAATTCGCTTTCTATTGTGCGCATTATTCATGTTTCACAGAGTCCAATGCCCAAGAGGATGGCGAGTTGGTTGAGCGGGTAATGCCGACGGGGCGTTGCGTTGCAGAATCTCACGTTGTTTTGAGGTGAATCCTTATTAAAAGATCCCACTGCACCTTTGTCCCCTATTGGAGGTCCAGCCGTGCACGAAGATCCTGTTCCAATGGATCTAGGTGTGCATATTCCAGTGTAAGCTATCGCCTGTTCTTTTTATAGGCATTTCATCATGATTTTCATTTTCAGAGATACGGAAGCAACTCGAACCGTCGATCCAGCAAGGTTGCAGCAGCTGCGGGAAATTTTTGCGCAAGCGACTGGTCAAGGTAGAAGTTTCCTTATCCTGTGATAGTTTAATGCTCGATTCTGTTAGTTTCAGCTTTGGAAGGAAAGAATGGTATCATCTCATTGAAAGGCTAAATCATGTACTGATCCTAAACAAGATCTAAAGCTTACAGAAGTCATTACTCCAGAAGCAGTAATGCCACTCTTACAAAATACAGCAGACCTGGAAGGTACGTCCTCTTTCCTTCCGGAAGCATGCTTTGGTTCTGATTTGGGCGCATCTCTACCAGAACTTGCCTGACGGTGCACCTCACACTCCGGAAGAGATTTTGGTGAGTCAAGTAATTCATTAACGTATGATGTTTGACACTCCTTTAGGATGTTGTGTGCTCCCCTCAGTTTGCCCAATCTTTGCAATCACTTGGATCGGCGTTTCGCACTGGTCAATTGAATCCCCTGCTGGCCCAGCTTGGTGAGCTGTTCTGGATTATCTCGCGCTTATCTTAAGCCAGAAGCATAGGCTTACCTCCGATTGCAAGTGTCCGTGGCTTTCTTAAGGCAATTCATGGTAAGTTCGAAAATAGAATAACTTTGCTCTGTATCTGATTTGGTCAATAGATCAGGCTGCACAACAGAAAAGACGTTCAGAAGAGAAACAGTAACATCGACCAGCTGTATTATTTTGAACTGCCAAAACCCAATAATGACAAACAACTTATTTCTTGATTGCACCTTTCTTTTTAGTCTTGTCCTTGTCGGCCGGGTCATCCACAATTCCTTCCTTATCCGCGAGCTCTGCCGCTTTCGCAAGCTCCAAGGCAGTTTTTCTCTGATTAGCCTCTTCGATTTCTCTGATGATCCGCTGCCGATATGCCTCCCGTCTTGACATGTCTTCCTCTTTGTACTTTTCAACTTCGCGGAGCTTGTCTTCTACTCTCTCAAGAAGGTTTGTTCGACCATTTTGACGGCCCTCTTTGTTGTGGGCTCTCTTTGACTTCAACTGCTCATATGCAATATCGAATTTTGCTATTACTCCATCATCCTCTGCTTGTCGCTCACTGATCGCCTGCTCAGTTAAAACCATTGGGGAACTATCAACCGGAAACAAGGCTGTAATTGATGAAGGCTCGGGAGCCGGAATCTGTCCGCGCACTGGCTCGTATAACAATGGCTGGAGCTGTAATGTAGCGCTGTCATTGATCATTGCTTTCTGCATCTGTTCTTCACTGATGGCTGAGAAAATAAACTCTGAAACCTTGGCAACAGGTGAGCTTTCTTCAGGAGCTTCCCTGTCAACTGCGCCGTTCTGGGCGTCTTGCCTCCCGTTATTGATGATAGTCCAGGCTTTACACATCTGGCCAGATGGACCGGGAATTGTTATTGGGCGCACGCTTCCAGACTCGGCGCTTTTTGCGTATGCTTCACGTAGATCTCGGGCACGTAAGGCTCTGCCCGGTTGGGCTTGCTCCCATGAGTCCTTTATGGCCTTGTGACGGTCCTCCTTCTCAGTATCTTTGAAAACTGTAATTCCACTTGTGTCGTTGGACACTATTCTCAACTTCCACGTTGGCTCATTGCCAGTCCTTTCGTCCTAAGGGAAAGTTACAGTCTGCACATATGTTTCATAACCTTGTGTACGTACCTGCTGCAGTCCGCCTGCTCCCGATACTTGTATTGTACTGACCGTTTGAGCTGCACTTGGAGTAGTTCCTGCGCTAGTTGTACTCTTTTTCTTTCTTGCCGACGAAACCTGTTTGTTTGTACCCCGTGTTGAGGCTGGACGGATCTGCTCAGGATTGTTGACAACACTTGCAGTCATTTTTGAGAGTTCGAACTGGTCGACTGAACCTTGAACAATGTACTTGTGCTGAAACAGAGTCAGATATTAGAAGAATGTCTTTATTACGATCTACCATTGGCGGGATTGGGCTCTTAGGATCTGGAGACACCGGGGGTGGCTCACTTGATGACTTGATTGTAAACGCATGAATAGTAGAGACCGCCTTCCCTTTTGAGCTGACCAATTCGATGTTGTTGTCCAGAATTTGAAGCTTGACGGAAGCTGCGGCATAAGAGAACACAACATGGACTGACAAGCAGCATTCTTGCCCTTCCTTGATCTTTATAACATATCTGTAGAACTTGCATGTTTTCACAGTGCGCAGGCGATCAGCGAATTCTTACCTGAACAAGATATTATGTTTGTTTGGAAAATAAGTGTCTTCAAAGTCGTGTAGAACCGACTTTGTCGGGCTGATTTCGAACGGAATGGAAGTTGTCGGGGTTTGCGCAACTGAAAAGCTCCGATTTGGCTCAGCGATTAGTCGCAGCTTCCATTTCCCAGGTCCCCGGGCCATCAATGTTTTGCAGTCAGCTATGAAAACATATCCACTCTGCCGGTCGTTCAGCGTGCTAGAAGCTCATAGGCATGTTCCTCACCTTGTTTGGGACATAGACCCGCGGGCGTAAAACGAAGAACACTTGAGGTACTTCAATGTTCGTATCGTTGTCGAAAGCTCTGCAGCATGTGCTCTGGGCGAGAGCTTCCACGGTATACACGTTTGCAGCAAGGTACGTTGGCTCATTAAACGTCAATATATACCTGAGTAACTGAATCAAAACTATGAAACCTCATGAACTACTTCACTAACTTGAATAGAATGAACCAAGAAGAGGCGGGCTGTGCTGGGAAAGTGTCGTCGAACTCTCGAACTATCAATCCTAAACGATCAGTGGCATACTTTGCTTCATCTTCGAGCATGAAATCCTCTTTTGAATACACTGAGATATAAAACGAGCATGGCGAGTCAACAATGAACCTGAAGGCATCCTTTCTATGCCAACAATCAGTTTGTCCAAACGAAGAACTACGGAGGTCCTACCCGGGAGGTATTCGGAGGCATGTAGCCGAAGAAGCGTTGGTAGCCATCCGAATCAATGGGGTAGAGGGATATTGGGCTCGCCAAGCCCACTTTTCAACAAGAAGCGACGTCCCTTGTGGGGATAGTTCGTTTCTTACTTTGCCAAATGTGGAAACCGATATAAGAACTTCTGCTTCCTTCGTAGGGTCAGAAAGATCTGTGAGAGATCAATATGGGGTTTTCGAAGCGAGCTAAAAAAATTTCTTACATAGCACAGGAGGGATTCTGATAGATTCGCCAAACTTTTGCAAATCATTGATATGCTGAATGGTTTTTGAGAATTTGAAAACAGATGGATGATAAAAGATTGTTATAAGACTGTTTGAGGTCAACAATAACCGAATGCTGTACGTTTTAGTTGACTAACCGAAATGTTTTAACAAATTCCTGAAACTGCAGCCATGTCTCCATCATGTCTGCTGGAGCCTCATGATGTGTAGGACTTTGGAGTGTGTCCTCCATCCCTCTCCCTCGAAAGTCTGATTTTCGTGATCGTATAGTCCTTGAAACAATCAGCACCAACCAGTACAAGTCCACAATTGGATTTGCTCACCCGCAAGAAAAGTAGCTTCGTATTCTCAAAAGACGCAACGTTGTCGTAAGGTCAACATCTTTCGTGGAGCCACCGGGAGCAATAACGGACTCTCTAGTATCTGTAATTCGAAAGATAAAGGGAAGCAAGGCTAAATCGATCTTGTCCAAAATATCCTAGGAGAAACTGTTACTAATGCTTTTTTTGCGATAAAGGAACACAACTACTTCTCCATCCCGGTAGGCGAAAACCGCGCATGTAGGGAGCATGGATCTCGATCTACCACTGGCAGATGCCAGCATCGAACGGTCTGCTGTACCGAGAGAGCCAGTATTTGCTGTTCCGTGGCTGACTGCACTAGCCCATCAGTATTGGGAAGAAACAAGCACGACTGAAATAACCTTGCAACGAAGAGGACCGCAGATTAAGTGAAGAAATGTGGGCCCACAATTTCTGACTGAGTTTTTGAGATCGAAGTGAGAACCTTTCGACGATCCACCCAGTCAAACAATGAAAAACGTCAAAGTCTCCGATCTCGCAAACTCCGTCAATATCTTTGAAGCTGATTCAATTGTAGTTGGTTAATATACCCGTTAAAGACAGTTATTTACCTCATAGCTGCAACTTTCATGACTGCTTTGCTCAAGATCATTGGCCAAAGCTCATGGTTGGTGGGCGAAGAAATAACCAAAGGGCGTCCTTCTAAATCCAGTGGAATGCGATCGTCCACCATGATTTTTCTCCACGCTCCCAGCCAAAACAGCTTAACACAATATTTTCCAGATGGATTATAGCTAGGCATTCCGTCCTTTCCCTTTGGATATATGTGATCCCACAAGGAAAACTCATCCGGGACATTTGCAGCCCTTGCAGCTTTGGATTGCTCATAGTGGAAATGGAAATATGTGAGCATCATACGCATCAAGTCCGAGCCCAGAAGATGTTTATTTGCTTGGAAGAGCTTCGATGTTCCAGACAAGTTGCCCTCTTCGTCTGCTCCGGCTGACTGAAGCACGCTTGAAGTCTTTGGTGAATGGACATCTGGTTTGTGCTCGTCTAAAACGGGATCCGCAATCGAGGGTATATTTGGGAAGGCTTGACTGGAATCTTCGGCTGTAGGCGCGCGGGAATCGGCGGAGTTTGTTTGACCCAATATATCACTGCCATCCTCTGAAGAGCTTTGTGCCGGGAATGGGTTTGCAGTCTCCGCGGTTACACTTGCTGGCTGTGCAGTTTCTGCTATAGGATCAGCACGTAGATCAAGGAAAGACTGTCCACCAGCTGCCCCCCCGAACTCGTTGTCTCCAGGTTTCACCAATGTACTTCCCACACGAGGAAGGCCTCCCATTGTTCCTCCTCGTGTGAAACATCCAGTAGATGCGGGGGATTGGGAATGAAATGAGTCATCAAGAATGGAAGAGTTTGTGATGCAAACTGGCGTTTGTCCGTCCTGAACACAGAACTCTATGGGCCGTTTGACTGATTCCAGGGATCCTCTGAGGGATCGTGGAAGGATGGCACCGACGCTGATAATATTTGCACCTCCCTGCCCATTGTTTTGACCAGAGACAGCAGTTTGAGAAAGCCCTTTCTCAACTGCAGGTCCAGGTGCACTTAGACCGCCTGTTCCTCCGAAATCAGGATCTTCAAATACGTGTTTTGTTGCCCACTTTTCGGCGGTAATTTCAGGGTCAGACCATTCCGGCCATATGACAACAGGCAGGTCCAACGGATCCCAGACTTGATCTCGTTCACCCCCCTCGGGGAAACCGCGTCCAAAGGGATCTTGATCCCGATCACGCTGCTGTCCAGTTGCTCCTGAGTTTGGCACGCCACCCGAGGGTGTGCGTTTCTTAGTGCTTCCTGACTTCGCCAGTCTGTCTTTTGAATTTGAAACAGCCTTCTTCATCCGCTACGTCCGCATTTGCAACGCGTCGATGCTGCAGCCAATCACGAGCACCCAACTCCGTGATGGCGCAGCACTCCCCACTACTTAAGGCTTGGCCCCCGCAAGTGGAAGCGTGCCGTGTGTGGATCGTATATCCGCAAGAAGTTCGCAAGAAGGTCGCCGCCCTCATATTGACACCTGGAACTATCGTTTGTTGATCACCATGCGCGTTGCTGCTTTCCTTGCCGCTTTCGCTCTACTCGGAGCCACAGCTGCCACAGACACTAAGTCTGATGTCGTCTCGCTGACAAAAGGTGGTTCCATATTTGTTAATTCGTTACTCTCCCTTCTTAACATACACGCATTTCAGACACTTTCTCCAAGTTTGTCGAAGATGAGAAGCTTTCTTTGATCGAGTTCTTCGCCCCGTGGTGCGGTCACTGGTAAGTAATGGGATGTAATATTTCAAAATTTTAGTTTTTGATCGATGTCGCTTCTTGCAGCAAAGGTTGGGATTCCGATGGGCTGTTGTTGATTGAATTCAAATTTTTTACTAAAAAATTGTGTAGCACTCGCACCTGAGTACGAAGTCGCTGCAACCGAGCTCAAGGACAAAATTCCAATTGCAAAGGTTGACTGCACGGTCGAGACTGAAGTTTGTGAGCAGTTGGAAGTTCGTGGCTACCCAACTCTGAAGGTTTTCCGCGATGGAAAGCCCTCTGATTACAAGGGTGCCCGCAAGGCTGACAGCATTGTCAGCTACATGAAGAAGTAAGGCCATTGCCACGTTACAACACTTCAGACGCTCACTGAGTGCTTCTTAGACAAGCCCTTCCAGCTGTTTCAGTTCTTAGCGCTGACGAGGTTGAAGATTTCGCCGCATCGGACAAGGTTGTTGTGATTGGTTTCTTCCCGTCGCTGGAGGGAGCCGATTTCGCAGCTTTCAACGAAGTGGCTAACCAGTACCGCGACGATTTCTTGTTTGGTGCTACGGAGGATGATGCTGTTGCCTCTTCCAATGCGGTTTCTGCTCCTGGTATCGTTCTCTTCAAGAAGTTCGATGAGGGCAAGAACGTGTTTGGAGGAAAGTTCGAGGCTGAGGCAATCGTCGACTTTGTAAAGGAAAACTCCGTTCCTCTTATGGATGAAATTGGCCCTGAGACATACGGCGACTACGTGGAGCGTGGTCTTCCCATTGCATATCTCTTCTACTCCAACGACGAAGAGAGGAAGACTTTCGGTGCTGAGGTTGAACCTGTTGCTGCAGAATTCAAGGGAAAAGTATCTTTCGTGTACATCGACGCCAACAAGTTTGGTGGACACGGCAACAACCTTAACCTTAAAAGCGAATGGCCCGCTTTCGCCGTCCAGGAGGCTAAGAAGAACTTGAAGTACCCCTTCGACCAATCAAAGAAAATTACCAAGGATGCCATCTCTGCCTTCGTTAAGAGTATCGTTGACGGTACTCTTGAGCCCTCTCTCAAGTCTGCCCCCGTCCCTGAGTCGAATGACGGACCTGTTACTGTTGTGGTTGGATCTACTTTCGAGCAGATTGTCCTCGACACAACCAAGGATGTTTTCATTGAGCTCTACGCCCGTAAGTTGTGGTTTCCAACATTTCGAATGTGATATTGACCAGACGTATCTTATCAACAGCTTGGTGTGGTCACTGCAAAAAGGTAAGGGAAATTAAAAGGATTGTGGTGTTCGTTTCCTGACGCTTGTGATTTCTAGCTCGCTCCCATCTGGGATGAGCTCGGCGAAAAGTTCAAGGGTAGCAACGTGGTTATCGCCAAGATGGATGCCACAGAGAACGACCTCCCCGCATCTTCGCCTTACCGTGTTGAAGGTTTCCCAACCTTGAAGTTGTACAAGGCTAACTCCAACGAAATTGTTGACTACGACGGCGACCGTACTCTCATCTCCCTCATCGACTTTGTCAAGAAGAACGGAGTGTAAGTGGCAAAGTACCCAACAGGTAAATTTAGCTGACCCCTGCACTTTAGTCACGGTGAAGCCGTCACTGTCCAGGACACTGAAGGGTCCGAGAGCCGAGCTGACGAAGATGGACACGATGAACTGTAGTTGTTTGATAATATTCGTTGCCATGCTTTGCTATGGACAGGCCTTTGCTGAGATCTAATGTGTTTCAACTATATCAATATAGGTTGACTCTTATTATTAGCAAATCCAAACACTACTTTTTGTGGACACGTCCCCAACGAGCAACGTAATGTGGCGTAGTTCATCAACATGCAGCAACCGAACGGTGGGTGTGGTAAGACGCCGTGATCCCGGGCTAATACGTAGATGATTCCAACTAGAATCGAACGAAATTGCGCTTTTAGAAACGGTGGAACTCAAACTAGGCTTGGCTGCCTCAGAGGACAAGCTGCAAGGTCTGCTCAAGGTCTTCCTCGTTCCGGTACTGAAGAAATTGGCAAGCCCGAACGAGGCTGTTCGGCAGAAAGTGATCGGAATGTGCAGTCATATCACCCAGAGGCTCAAGGGGAGCCAGGTGATTCTTCCCGTCGAACAGCTGCTTGAACTGTTCACTAGCTCATCCAACAACGCTCTTGTCGCCCATTTCGCTCTGGTCTTCATAGAGCTGGGAATTTCTAAAGCAGACGCGGAAATACGTGAAAAGGCTCTCCCAATCATGCTTCTAAAGCTTGCCTCACGCCCAGTCTCACAGCAAAAGATTTTGCTGTTCCTGGCCTTTCCGGTATTCATAATCTGATACATAAACAAGGGTGAGAATTTTATCGATGTGATTTCTTTAGATCATGGCAAAGCTGGAAGATACATACAAGCTTGAGCTCGAGGATGGGGGCTGGGAACTGTTGGCATCAAAGATCGTTGATGTGATGCTGTTCACACCCGTCGTTGCACCGGCCATTCCTCCGGGGCTTTCGAACGATGCGCTTCAATTTATTACGAACGGGGGAAAGGCAGAATGGGCGAAGTCGGGATCAGAGTTGTTGAATCTCAAGGTACTCAATTCAATACGATTTGGATGGACAATTCACTTACGCAATAGAATTAGCTTGGTTTAGTTCATTTCTGTTTGAATATCCTCCCGGACTCGTTCAGAGTTGAACGTTACTTGGTTTTCATCGCCGCAAGTGTTGATACGAACACGCAAGTTCAGCAGGCGGCGGAGGATGCGTCCAAAAAAGTTCACAAGCCTGAATTCGAGAGCGAAATTTTTATCAACGCGCTGTACTCTTTGTACCTTGGATCCAAGTCAGCCGTAAGCAATGGTGCCGCCGACCGTTCCCAGGGTTCATTGAACATGAAGACTAAAGTGCTCATGAACTTGTCGAAGTCTATCAGGGCAGCTAACAAGTTTCCACAAGCACTTCAAGTTGTTTTCGACAGTTTGTATGGTAGGGGTCGAAACTGGATGGAAGTCTCCCAAATCTCATACTTCATCCAGGAAACGGAAGCAACCACAAGCTTCGTGCTCAGGGAATGGGATTTCTTCATTGGATCTCTCGTATGTCTGCTGAAGAGAACATTCGTCCTGTCGCTCCAGTGCTGCTGTCGGGTCTATTGAAGTTCATTGACGAGCAGGATCGGAGTACTATGGATGCTGCAACTTTACGCAGTTACGCGTTTGAGGCCATGGGACTTCTGAGCAAACGTGCGCCTAAAGTATTTGCGGAGGACATCACGGTCATTCAAAACTTGTTTGATTCCATTCCAAACGAAGAGCCTGTTGTTCGCAGCTCTATCATGAGTGCTCTTACTTCAATGCAAAGCGCGTACAAGCAAAGCAATGACGCGACCCTAGGAATCATCAAGGCATTGATCACATCGAATCTTTCGTCTGTACGTTGCAATCACTTAAAATCACTTCTCTCTGACGTCTCTACCACAGAAGGAGCAAGATGCCCGATTGTCCGCAGTTCGATACGCAAATAACCTGTTTCCATTCAGCGATTCGTTTTCACGTTTCGTGTGCCTTCTCTTGTCAGTAGACGTTAACGGGAACGTTCGCGAGGAATCACGACGGGGACTCACGTTCCCTATGTGGGTTGCAGCAGAACTCTCAGAAGAAGAATATCGTGCGAAACTTCCCGGTTTTGGGGAATTCACTGAGCTCTTGGATGCCGAAATTGTGAAGGTTGCGAACAAGGGAGCTCCACTCGGTATCAGTTCCGACGCTTATTTGAACGCAATCATATTTTCGCGCAAACTCCTTGTCATCGGCTCCGATCCGTCCTCACGTCCAATGATCGACCTCGGCGATGTGGTCAACGCGCCGTCCCAGTCATCGGGGACTGATTCACTTGGCTCATCGCTGAGCGAGCTATCAAAGATTGCGAATTTCGAAACTCGAGAGAAAGTCCGAAAGAATATTCGTACACTATGGGACGATAATACGTCTAACGATGCAGCACGTGCCACGGGTCTGCAGCAGTATCTCATCCTGCTTCTTCGAGCTCTCGAGTCTGAATCAGACAGCTCAGTTCACTCTGCCGCACTCTTCTGCCTTGTCGAGTTGCTTTCATTTTGCGGAGAGCAGTTTATCGCAACCTTCAAAAGCCACCTGGCGCTTATAAAGCGATTCTTGAAGTCAAGCAAAATGGAGACTCGATCCAGCGCTGCTCATGTCATTGGATTAGTTTCAACTGCTTTGGACGCTCCTGCTCTGAATACGTTATTATCTGAATTAGTGGAAACAGTTCGCGAAGCACTTCCACATTCAACTCAGTCATCGGGCTCAACAGCTCAGATGTCTTCAACAAGCCTCGAAGTTGTACATGGCGCATGTCTTGCCATCGGATACGTTATTGGGAGGCATTTCTACATTCACTCAAACGCACCAGTTATTCTGGCCGATCTAACCAGGGAGGGCATCATCTCTGTTGTCAACTGTTTGATTCAACCTTCAAGTCTGATTATAACATCATCACTCGGTGCACTTGGTGAGATTGGGAGATATAGCAACATTTTATTCCAGAACTTACCACACGATGGATCTCATTGCATGACCAATGTAATTAAGAAGATTCAAGAGCTGGCAAAATCAAACAAAGACCCAAAGTTACAGGAAGCTGCAGTCACTGCCTTGGGCCATATAGGTGTTGGAAACGGATTGACCAGCATTGCTGATGTGACTCTGGGAGAAACAATCCTGAACAGTTTCTACTCTATGGCTGACTCTTCATCCAAACAAGTGGATCTTCAGTTTTCAATTGCAGAGTCAGTTTGCATGATTGCTGGAGGCTGGACATCTGTAAACTTGATGGAGTTTGCAGATCTTGCAGATGCAGAAATTCCTTCAGTCACTGAAGACATCAGGCAAAAACTTCTGGAGCAAGTCCTTCTCAAATTATTTGAACTTATGGGTGGTGTGCCCCTATCAGACAACCCTCCAAAGCCTCCTGGACCTGCACATATCAGAAAGTCAATAAGCATTTGGCTGATGGTTATCTCCAAATTCATGGGACGTTCTGAGGTGGTCTTGCGATACATAGCACAAATACATGCTGCCTTTATCAACCTACTCACTACTAGCAGAGATGAATTAGTTCAAGATTGCGCCTCAAAAGGCATCAGCTTTGTTTACAACCTAGGAGGTGATGAGATGAAAAGGGAGCTTGTTCAGGCATTAGCATCAACATTGATGGATGGAAAGAAGATTGCTCCTCAAAGTGTGACAGCTGATACTACAATCTTTGAGCCTGGGACAATTGGAACAGCACCTGATGGCAGTGCCATCACTACTTATCAGGTAGAAGCGCTAAATATTGCAAATGATTGTAATTGCTAATTGGTGGTTACTTTTAGTCCATCTTGAGTCTGGCAACCGAAGTTGGAGCTGGTCAATCAGATTTCATTTATCGTGTCATGAATCTTGCATCACACCAGGCAACATGGTCAGCAAGACATGCTGCATCGCTTGGATTTGCATCGATTGCATCAGAATCTGAAGAGCATCTGAAGCCATTGCTCCCTAAGGTCTGCCATAGAGTCATCAAATTTCTTCAGGTTTTGACTAAAAATTCGATCAGCTTATTCCTAAGCTGTACAGGTACCAATACGACCCAAATCCAAAAGTGCAATCTGCAATGCAAAGGATTTGGCAAACACTTGTCAAGGATCCTCAGAAGGCGGTAGAAGAGTACTGGAATGAAATATTTGATGACCTCATGGTCTTTGTTGGTCACAAGGAGTGGCGAAACAGGGAGGCTAGGTATTATATTCAAGCCATAGTTATTTCTGTTTTAACATGCACTCTATTCAAGTGCCAAAGCAATCACTTCATTGCTTCAAGGACCATCAGTTGCCCAACAACTTCCTCAACGATTAGAGCCAGTCTGGATAATGTGCTTCCGGCTGCTAGATGACATCAAAGAAAGTGTGCGGCAGGCGGGATTTTTGCTTTACAAGTCCTTAACAACAGTCACATTGAAACTAATTGACCCAGAGAGTATGTCGAAAGTAAATGGGCAGAAAGTTGCAGATATGATCATTCCGCTATTCTTGGTAGGTAAACATCACACATGTTTGGAAAGTCTAACAGCTTGTGGAACAGAAATATGGACTGGGGTCTATGGCAGAGGAAGTGCAAAAGTTTTCACTTGCCAGTCTCCTCAAAATCATCAAAACTGCAAAGATGTTCATCAAACCTCATGTTGTGGAGCTTGTGTCAACCCTTTTAGAAAGTCTCAGTGTTCTGGAACCTCAAGTAATGAGTAAGATTATTCCTCTTATAATCGGAATATTATCTGACCACTGTTACAGATTACTTGACATTTCATGTCGATAAATATGAAATTTCAGAAAGCCAGCTTGACAACATGCGGTTACAAGCAACAAAATCATCGCCAGTGGTATACGAAAAAATTGATCTATTGTTTATTTTGCTCATTCACTGTTTTTTTTATAGATTGAAGCTTTAGACAGTATGCTTATTCAAGTTGATGGTGATGTTATGAAAGAGCTTGCCCCAAGAATTGCCCAAATTATCAAACGTGCAACTGGGTTGCCGTCAAAGGCTGGATGTGCTCGCTTTATTGCATCATTGGCTAAGCGTGCTCCAACAGATACAAAGCCATATGCAGACATGTTTCTTCAAAGCCTCAGAACTGGACTTAGGGATCCTTCTACCGCAGTACAAAAGCTTTATGCAGTTGCAATTGGCCAGGTTTGCTTTGTGGCAAACTCAGCAACGCTTGAAAGTTTCATTAAAGAGTTGAAGGCTATGTCTCTTGACACCGAAGGTACCTAGCCATACCTGCATTGTTATACCAATTTCTTATTTTCGCTTCAGCAAACTCATACAGAACTGCTGCAGTTGTCTTTATCGAAATGGCCAAGCATGCAAAAGACCAGATTGTGCAATATCGAGATGAAATCCTCCCACTCTCATTCCTATTTTCGCATACTTTGGCGACTACTAGTGCGGCGGCTGACGAATCTGATGCAGAACTGTGGCAGACGGTGTTTGAAGAAGTTTCGGGAGGATCAAAATCAAGTGCCCTTCAGCTTTATACAAGTGAAGTTATTCTCTTTCTGAAGGACATTCTCACGAGCTCTCCGTCTTGGGGGCTCCGTGCGAAAGTCGGCGCGGCGTTCGCTGATTTGGTTGACACATTGGGGGACAAAGTTATTGATGTCGTAGAACAGCTCAATACTGTGCTTGAGGACGCTTTGCAGGGAAGGACTTGGGATGGAAAAGGAGAGGTGTTTCGTGCTTTTTGCACTCTATGTGTAAAGGCCCGGTGGTGGTATGACGATAAAAAGATCGAGAACGTTATGAAGGTACGGAGTTGGACTTTGGGTTTCTACAGGCTAAACGCAACTCTTCACAGATTTTTGTGCGGGAAGCCAAAAAAAAGAACGTGCCATACACTACTGTCGTCTTTAGGCAGATTGGATTTGTTTTTGATGCGCTTTCACTGACGTACTGGAATTCAATTTGGCCAGTAATGGAAATCGCCCTTGCGAGTGAAGATGAGCACGATGGCGACAGTGCAAAAGCATTTCGCGAGCTGCAATGCGCTATTTTTGAAGCAATTGGGCTTTGCTGGCCGAAAAATGATGAAGCAATTCAGAGTAAGAACAGGTAGTCCGTCACCAGCGAATACTTAAACGATTTGCAGTTCAGTACGGCGCAGCAATTGTTGAGACCCTCTGTGACGTTGGTCCGAAGCACATCGTCGGACGGAAATATATGTTTAAAAGCCTCCGGACGGTTATCAGCAAGGTCACCATTCCTATTGATCCCGCCTCAGCGAACAAAATACTGAGCTCTGCACTGCAATACGGACTAAATGATGCGAAACATGCAGAAATTCGCGAGATCAGTACTGGAATTGTGAAAGAGCTCGTAAAGAAGCTTGCAGGTATGTTCGACGATTTGCAGTTCAAGCCATTGCTAACAAACCCACGAGACGACGTCAGTGCCGGCGCCAACAACAAGCAATTGCATCTTGACTTGTTGAAGCAGTGTGAGCGAGTCATTCTACAGGACCCAACCGCTCCCGATGAAACGAAGAACCTGTTGCGAGATTTCATCGCAAAATCCACATGAAGCCCCGCGGGATGGATCGCTCCCCACTCTCCTTAAAGCAATCGGAACACGTCGTCATTTGCATTGTGGTCCACAGTTCCGTGTCTGTGCACATCAACTCTATTTTGTTAGTTTTTGTTCTCTCTCTCTTGCTGCCTTCGTGAATTAATGATGTCAATCAGAACTGTGAGCAATAGAAGTGAATAAATGCACTAATCCAGCATGACGGGACCACATACCACGATATGACGCCTGGCGCTGAGAGATCGTATTCTGCAACGTCTCCATGTTCGATTTTAGGTAGTCCGTTTTCCGCTTGTAAAAGTCCTTTGCGTCAGGTATGGGCTTCGTAATATAAATCGAGGCCCAAAATGAGTAATTAGAAAGACAGCATGAAATTGTAAACGCACCTTTTGGACATAATAACCAGTTCCAACGTCTACGATCACTGTCGACGTGTTTGATAGTTGTCCAGGAACGTAAAGAGATGTTGTCAAGGGAACAAGAACTATCTTTCCTGAAGTTATTGTGAGTGATATTGGAATATGATACGCCTCGGAATACGTAACCTTCAGATTGCGGTGTGAGCGAATCGAGGCAGACGAATCCTTCTTGGAACTTGACCTGAATCTGCCTCAGCTGCGCAAAGGAAGCGGAAAGATGCTCCAGCTCCTCCATCATGGTGTCCTTCACGGACATCAACTGAGGAAGCGGCAGCTGCATCAGGTCGACTGTTTCGTTGGCCATTTCACCAGCGCTGTGGCTTAGAGACGCACCCTCACCATGGCATTCCAGTGGACGGCGAAGAACACAGCACAGAATGTTTGCCAGGCGTAATCGAGCGCTCACAGTGTTTCTTATTTGCTGCATTAAGGGTGTCGAGGACATGGTCCTTCTAACGAAAGTCACCGAAGAGCAGATTACAGACAACCTGAAGAAACGGTTTGCCGAGATTCAACTCGATCTGAACATCTTCTCATCAAATTCCATTGCTGCAGACTCATGAGCGATCTAATTTACACGTACATTGGTATTTACGATGTTGTTTTCGACTTTCGTGCACTTACACTTTGTTACAAAGGTCCCACGCTTGTGGCCGGTATGAAACCCGAGCAGCTGTCTCATGTAGAATCGATGCTTATGTTGCTCTGTAACGAAGTGAATCCGTACAAGAAGTTGCCTTACTTCACCGAGAAGGAGATCGGTACGATTTGATAACCCGAAAAGCACAAAAACTTGCAATAACAGCACGCTTTCTCAATGACAGAGCAGTATCACGGAGCTGTACGTACTGAAGGATTGAAATGAGTTTGCCTAAGACATGTTTTTAGGCATCCTACGAGCACCCGCCACACATATATGCCGTTGCAGACAAAATGTATGGAGGTTTTATGTCCATGGCCTCAGTTTTGACAATCATAATAGGTTCCAGAGTATGATAACTGATGAGGAGAATCAGTGCGTAATCATTAGGTGCGTTAAATGCCTACATCAATTCAAAGTATGTTGACTGTCATTTCATTTAGTGGAGAGAGTGGGGCAGGTGAGCCACTACATCAAATAATCAACGGAATCTAACATAGACGTAGGGAAAACCGAATCCGCGAAGCTTATCATGTAATCTACAAGCTTTCCGGCGGCAAAAAAGCTAATGTATGTTTCAGGAACTACATTGCTGCAGTATCAGGAAAGGGAGGATCACTGAACAATGTTGTTGAAGGAGTGAAGCGAATAATTTTGGAATCAAACCCTCTCCTCGAGTCCTTTGGAAATGCAAAAACTCTTCGCAACAACAACTCCAGCCGTTTTGTGAGTCATACACAATTATAGATGTACTAAGTACTGAATACTGAGTTGCAGGGGAAGTACTTCGAAATCAATTTCAATCGTGGGGGACTCCCTTTGGGTGGGAAAATTTCAAATTTCCTTCTTGAGAAGGTTGGACATTTATTTTGTCTGCAATATTGTATTCATCCCCTTTCATACTCCCAGTCTCGTGTTGTTGGCCCCTCCGTTGGAGAAAGGAACTTTCACGTTTTTTATCAGATCGCAAAAGCTGCGTCATCCACTCAACAAGAAGAACTCGGTATGATGGCCCCGGAGAACTTCTATTACTTGAATATCAGTCGAGAGTATTTGGCTGATGGAATAGACGATAAAGAAGAGTACGCAGCAATGAGGCAGGCTATGAACGTTTGCAAGATATCTTCAGCAGACCAAACATCAATTTTCGAGATTTTGGCAGCTATTTTGCATCTTGGCAACATACGTTTCCATGAGGATGGCAATAATGCAGTTGTATCAGATCGTCAAACTCTTGCTTTCCCTGGTTATCTTCTGGTGAGAAGCTCATATCTGGAATATTATGGCTATTCTGATACATAATAAAGGGTGTTTCTGAAGGTATTTCTTGAACTTAAATTGTTCTATTTATAATCTCAAAGTTTAAATCCAAGATTTGCTGAATGAGAAAATAACTAGGTCAGTGTTGCTCTTTACACTATTGCAAAAGTTGATCAAAATTTGTTTTAGCCGCGTGATGACAACTGGAGGTTTTGGCCGACGCAGTTCAGCATATCAGGTGCCTCTAAATGTACAACAAGCATCTAACACTCGAGATGCTTTGGCAAAAGCTCTCTATAGTAGACTCTTTGATTGGATTGTGCAGGTATGTTCAATTTGTGTAATCCTCAGCAACTATTACTTAGCAAATCATAATAGGCTGTCAATAGATCATTGGCCTCTGTTTCTCAGAATTCTGGAAATATGTTGTGTATTGGTGTGCTGGATATCTTCGGTTTCGAAATTTTTGAGGTATTTTTGGTCTTACTTGATATTAATATGCTCACTCTCTAAAAAGAAAAATGGTTTTGAACAATTCTGCATCAACTATGTGAATGAAAGGCTTCAGCAAATTTTCATTGAGCTAACTCTTAAGTCCGAGCAGGTAAAACAAATTCCAAAATCTCATTCATTATTAACCCACAATCTAGGAAGAGTATTTAAAAGAAGGCATTCAGTGGACCCCTATTGAATATTTCAATAACAAAGTTGTAGTTGATTTAATTGAAAGCAAGGTATGTGTCCTATGTTAAAATTATGGACTTAAATTTATTATCTCAACTGCTTCATTGTTCTACAGAAACCACCAGGAGTGATGGCAGGTAACTGTGAAAATTACAGGGAGTGAGCTTAATCTAACTATCACTAATCAGTTTTAGATGATGTCTGTTTCACTATGCATGCAGTGAATGAGGGAGCAGATACAACATTTGTCCAGGTTGGTTTTAGAGTTCTTATCAAATCCTGAAACTTAGTGTGATTGAGTAGAAGCTGGACGGTGCTTTCAGTCAGCATGCAGTTAGTACTATTACTAAACAAGTCACCTTTAACTAACCGGTCCTTCTTTATTGTAGCACTATGTAGGCAAACAGTCTCAGTTCGTCATCAAGCACTATGCTGGAGATGTTACATATGATATTGATGGATTTACTGAGGCAAACAAGGACACTCTCTTCAAGGATTTAGTCCAGTTGATGCAAACCACTCAGAAGTAAGTCAACAATAGTTTCTAAGTTTAAAACTAATGTCAAACTCTTCAAATAGGAAGTTCATTCACAATCTGTTCCCAGAGCAGATTGATGAACAGGATAAAAAGCGCCCTACTACTGTTTCTCACAAAATTAAGGTTGAAATGTGATTTTCACTTGTACAAGAAACTTACAGCTTACTTATATAGAATCAAAGCCAGGAATTGGTTGACACACTGATGAAATGCACTCCATCGTACGTCCGGTGAGTTTGAAGATGTTTATTTGACAATATATTAGTTAACTTCAAAAGCTGTATCAAACCCAATGAGCAAAAGAAGTCTAAGGACTTTGATACACGCAGGTATGTTTGCTATGGATTTCTTGTGGAGAAAAAGTCTTAGACAATGTCCAGAGTTGAACATCAAGTACGCTATTTGAACCTGAAAGGTAAGAGTGAGCAGTGTAATTGATAAGTTTATTAACTTTGTCCCAGAGAATATAAAAATTAGGTATATAGTTTATTTTAGAGATTTCTGGAAAGAAGTAAACTGGGTTGTTTGCAAAAGGCGCGCAGGATTTTGTTATCGAAACACTTTCGAGAAGTTCTTGAGAAGGTAGCAAAGGAAATCTTAGTTGAGTTCTTCATTTTGAAAGGATTGTTTAAGGTTTGCCATTCTCACCAAAGAAACGTTCCCTACCTGGCATGGTCAGCCTCAAGATGGCATCAAAGTCATCATGAACTCAGTTAATATGGATTCAAAAGAATGGCAGCTTGGGAAAACCAAAGTTTTCATCAAATCTCCTGAGTCTCTCTTTCTATTGGAGGAGCAAAGAGAGCGGAAGTACCACACATTTGCTGTTAAAATACAACGAGCCTGGCGCAGATACAAGTCACGGAAGTACTTCCTTGAAATGAGGAAGAAGGCAGCTGACATCATGTTTGGAAAAAAAGAACGCAAACGCTTCAGCATAAACCGTGAATTTCTTGGAGATTATCTTGGTTTCCTTGATAATCCCATTTTAAAATCACTTTTAGGTAGTGAGCTGAGAGATTTTGTGTATCTGTTACTAATACATATACAGGGAAAAATGAGAAGGCAATTTTTGCTGACACTGTTACAAAGTATGATCGGAAGTTCAAATCAATTGAGCGCCAGCTTCTGGTGACTGAGACCCATTTGTTCATGATCGGTGAAGAAAAGGAGAAGAGTGGACCAAACAAGGGCAAATTTGTCAAGGTTGTTAAACGCAAAATTGGCATACAGGACATTGCAGGAGTTTCATTGAGGTAGCCTTTTTGTGTTGAATAATGTAACAAACACATTCATCCGCTTAAATTTCCAGTACCAAAGCAGATGACTTCTTCGTTCTTCATGTGAAGAATGATTATGACACTGTAATGGAAAATCCCTTGAAGACAGAACTTCTCACTGTCCTCAGGTACACTTGCCTCTAACTTATTTGAAGTAAAATAATAAGCTTGCATTTTGTAGTGAAAGATACGGCATTGTAACTGGCCAAATGCTGGACCTAACTTTCTCCGACAAGTATGAAAATGTCTCAGCACTTAATTGAATCTTAACATATATGCATTCTTTTATAAAGAATTAAGTATACAGTGAAGAAGACAACATGGCAGTCAGGAGGTGTATGTGAAATTCATTTTGTAACCGACAACACATGCCGCATTCCAACTGTTATGAGCAAAGGGAAGATTAGTGAGGTGAAAGTGAAGACAGGAGAGCCAAAGGATTCCAGACCAACTCTGCAGTCTGTTTTTGAGAAACAAAGAAATGGGGGAGTACAATTGAAGTCCTACAGAGCGACATCAAAAGTGGGGTCAGCTGTTCACTCAAATCTAAAAAGCTCTGCTGCTTCTGGAACTGTTAACATTGCAACTGCACAAACCGGTACAACTGGAAAAAAACGCCCGCCACCTCCACCACCAGCAAAGAAGCTGCCAACATGTAAAGCGCTCTATGTATGGCTCAATTAAATTCTTTTCAGCACTTCACTGATTTTATTGACAGGATTATGATGCATCTGAAGCTGGTATTCTATCTCCTTGAATAATGTGGTTTGAACCATTCTAACAAATCTTACACAGATGAATTGTCCTTCCATGCAGGGGATATTATTACTATCGTCTCGAAGGGTGTGTGTGGCTTTTCACTCCTGGCATATTCTTACAATAAACACTATTACAGATGATGAGGGATGGTGGACAGGATCTATTAAGGGGAAGAAAGGACTCTTCCCTGCAAACGTAAGTGCATGGGGAATGTTGATTGTAAATGTACCACTTAGAGTTTCTTTTGGACAGTATGTGGAAGCGGATAACTAGTTGCATCTTGTGAAATCTCTAATTGAGCTTTCATTTTAACTTGGACTAAAGTGTCTATGAAAAAGGCAGAATTATACTTCCAAGAATAGATTATCAAAGTCACTTGGACCTTTGCCTGCAAGTATCACCCTGTAACTTTTATTATTCTAAACTAAGATGCCAAGTGTAAAAAATCGCACTAAGTTGCATGATATATAAAATGTCTCATAAAAAGCACAGACCAATTCAATCAAGGATTTAACTTGACTTGACGAGTCCAGGGAACAGCTTGGAAACTTCCATAATTACTTCATCAACTCTTTGATCATACCATTCTCCTGACTAAAACTAATCAGTGAACTTGCGACATTCACATGTCCAATCACCTTCAAAGCCTCTTGAAGACCCACGTTTTGTTGAAAGTACAATCGGAGCGCTCTCTCACACACATCGTTTGCCAAGTGGTTTGTCTCCTCTGAAATTATGCTTTCTGCTAAAGCAAGGAAGAATTGAACATCGAGTACTAACTGCTGTACTCCTCCAAAACCAAACTGTCTCGGCACTTTGGCTGGTGTTACCCAGCAAGAATCTATCATAAGAAACCTCTCTTAGAATTTGATAAATAAAAAGCTGAGGTGATTCCTTACCCTTCAGTATCATTACAAATATCTCCTGAACAACCTGACAAAGCAAATCAGTTGAGCCAAGTTGGCTCTGAAGATCAAGAGACATTTTGCTAAGTTCTCTGAGAAGCTAGGATGACAAAGAATCACAATGAATCACAATATGTTGATACAGAAAATCAATCTTACAGCTAGTATTTCTGATGACGGTTGCGCATTTTCCAGCAAAGATGCATTCTTTTGAAGCAGAAATGAGATAACATACGACATACTTTGTTCTGTATCATACACTTGAGAAGTCAATATCTGGAAATGGGTATATCTTCTTGAAAAGTTTTTGTGCTGATTGTTCAACATACAGTCTGCACAACTTGCTAAATGTTTCTGTAAAACACAGAACTTAGAAAAAAACAATGCAGAAGTGCCCTGACATGCCTTGATGCATAGTCTTTGTTTCATCAAGTTCAGGTATTGGTCTTTCAAACCTCTCCTGAAAATTTGTGTTGAGTTCTTAAATAGTCAACATCTACTTATCCACTCACCTCAAGTTGTTGAGAAATTTTGGGTATAATCTCCATGATAGTTGTCCTGACATCTGATATAATTACAGTTCGCTTTTCCAAAATATCAAGGTTTTCTCACTTGAAGTGTTCACTCGTTTTACCTGCACATGTGTCCAACTCTTCTTGTAAAGATGATTGATCTGATCCATGAAAGTGTCGAAAAAGGATGTGAGACAAATAATGATTCTCTTGTACAGCTATTGTTTGTGAGCAAACGGCAGAGTGACATGCATTTACAACTTACTGCAATTGACATGACAAGACTGACATCTGCACCAAAACTTAATAATACTGAATGGAATTTGTTCACACTGCTGCTGACTGGAAGTGAATAATCTATGTGCAATCAAGTTAAAGTGACAAAAAGGAAGGGGGTGTTTGTTTTTTACAGCTATCTTCGTCAGCAAAGACGGAAAAGTCATCCAAGATGAGATTCTCGATTATTTTCTGCTCACAGCGACGAGCGTGGATCTCAACAGCTTTTGCAAGATCTTCGAAAAAGAGAAGATCCAAGACAAAGGTCATGTCGAGACCAACATCGCGAAGCTAGAAACAATGTTTACTCATCGAATATGAGGTTCAGGGGTTTTATGACCTGTCTTCCATGTCGCAGTGTCGCCTGTACACAGTTTTCAATCGCCATAAAATTCTGGCGACCATCAAACACTTGCATCCGGAATATTGTCGCGTAGTTCTCAATCTCATTTTTGACCCACCGAACAAAGCCTACGAGCATGAGAAACTCCCTAAGAACATCACTGGAGCCGCCGAACCTGATGACATTGTTGGCTCAGAGAAGGAAGCACAGAACCAGTCACATGTGTTTCGGATGGTCCTGAAAACAATCTCGGAGAGTTTGTTGATGTAGGACACAACTTCCCCGTCAAATTTAAGCTGCCTAATTCGATGTCGCATAGTTGCGGAGCGAGTGGAAAGAAATAGGTTGCGAGCCTGATAGCAAACGATAAACCCAATTGATTTACAACACGAAGAGTTTGATGATTTACCTGCTCCCCAAGGCCTAGTTTCATCAATCGGGATATATGGATCTGAACTTGACGTTTTGTTATAATGGGATTGACGAGGTCACGGCTGACTAGGGCGGACAAAACTGCAACACGCTCTTCTACGCTTGCTTTCATCGTGATGACCCGGGGGGTATCAGCGATCTTTGAATTCAAAGTTTTCCGGGCTACCTAATTGCTTAGCCAAGCTCAGTCGAGAAAACCACTCTGCTCACCCTTCTCGATGTACGAAACAGATCGATCAAACTCTCTGTGCGCAATCAGAACGTCCAACTCATCGGGAAGCTCAGTGAGCCATTTTACATCTGCGGGAGTTAGGTCATCCTTCAGCGAGTTGGCACCCATTATTTCGGCGAAATCCGATTGTCGAGTTCCCTCGACTGCTTGTATCGCCGAACCTGAACGGTAATCGGGAAGAGATTTAACTGGCGTGTCCTATTGTTGGGATAATTAAGTTTGTTGTCACGCAAACACTGCTTTCAACCCTACTGCAAGATGAGCTTTATGGAAGATGATCAGAAACCCGTTCTGTGACTGTGCGGAAGGACAATGCATGCTCACCGATCTCAATTGCCTTCTCCTTCCTCTTTTGCTCTGCAAGTGCTTCAACTATTCGCTTTATAGAAGAAAGAGTGACCCTCTTCTCCTCAAAGGTTTCACTCCGATAAAGGACAGTATCCGGATGTTTCATAACCTTAAAGCCATTGGAGTATTCTTGGTTCAAATTCGTCAGCAGCAAAGTAGAGTAGATGGAAGTCAAATACTTGCCCGTGTCCTTAACATCAATCACAGCGATCTCGGACAACTTCCAACATTTGTCAACAACCAATCGACTCCTGCCAGAAATCATGCTCTTCTTCTTGACTGTCACCACCATAGCATCGCTCAAAACATGGATCTGAACGGCTTGCTTCTGTTTTTCGTTCGATGTGTTGATCTCCCAAAAGCGAGATTCTGCACCATTTCGAATAATGGTTCGAACTTGATCGTCTGGGAGACATTTCTGCATGTCGTGACCAACAGAGAAACAAGAACTTGGACATTGCGTACCTGTAGCCCTTCCGCCATTTCGTAGAACGCTTCCATTTGCTTTCTCTTCGCAGAAGCAACACTATCGTAGCTTATATCTGTCGGGCTGTTATCCGTCACACTGGCAGGTGTTGTAGGTGATAAGGCCGGGGCATTCTCCTCTTCATAGTCACCTATGTGGATTGCAAGGTGATTATCAATGGTAAATTATTCACATCGCATTCACCTTCAATCGGAGACTCTTCTCTAGGTAGGATGTCTTCATTGACGTCTTTCAATTCATTCAACTGAGCTTGCAGAAACAGCATTTCGCTTTCCAACTGTGATATTGGTAGGTCAAGGGAACTAACATTTTGGGTTCTAGAAATCATTCAAAGAATATTGATGGATATTTGATATTTCCTTCGAGATAACAACGAACTCCGAGTAGTTTTTGTAAACATTTCTTTGTAGATCCAACGCCGCGGCTTCCTTAGCACTCACGAGGCGCTGATACACCTGCCGTACGCCCTCCTCTGTGTTCTGAGTCAGGACGCTGGCAATGACTGACAACATCATTCTTGTTGGAATATGATCACGAGAAACTCAAATGACGTACATCCCTCAACCTGGAAATTGTCATTCACGATATCCTGCAGAGGTGCTTCCTAGATGTGTCAGACTATTTCCTCCCGAATCCTCCCTGATCCTCCGTGATCTCACCTACTGCCGCATGTGCTGTCATCGCGTCCCAGATCCACCTTTCCCGTGATCTCAGCCTTCTCCCCGTGACGTCACGCGCCTCCTCGGCTCCTTAAAGACCCAGTGTCCCGGCCCGGCCTCCCCCGCACCATTCTGAACACAGTCCCAATGTCGATCCCCACCGCTAAAGGAGTGTCCGTCCTCGGCCCCGTCGCGCCCCAGTATGCCGACGTTTTGTCGCTTCCCGCCCAAGAGTTCGTTGCGATGCTCCACCGGTATGTATTCACGACCATTGTGAAGTCATACGGAGATCAACTGACAAATTCGGTCGATCAGTGCATTCAACGAGCGCAGGAAGTTCCTTCTGCACCAGCGCACTATTCGTCAGAAGGAGCTAGATGCTGGTGAGTGGATCGTTCGGTCGCAGATTACCACATCCTGATGATTGTCCAGGAAAGTTGCCCGATTTTCTTCCTCAAACCAAATGGATCCGAGATGATCCCACTTGGAAGGTAAGCTAGTGAAATTTCACTTTCATTGGAACGATACGCTTATTTCTCTCTGAAAGGCAGCCCCCCCTGCTCCTGGACTGGTGGATCGTCGTGTGGAGATTACTGGCCCTGTTGATCGCAAAATGGTCATCAATGCTCTCAACTCCGGTGCTTCTACATTCATGGCTGATTTTGAAGGCATGGTAATCTTTTCGAACTTTGACTTCCTCTAACCTGGTGCTCTACAGATTCAAACGCTCCCACTTGGGAGAACAACCTCTCCGGCCAAGCGAACCTTCGTGATGCGAACTTGCGAATCATCACATTTACAGCCCCTAACGGGAAGTTCTACAAGCTCAAGGAGAAGGTTGCAACTTTGATCGTTCGTCCTCGTGGATGGCACTTGGAGGAGAAGCATTTCCTTGTTGATGGCCAGCCTGTATCGGGTTCCATCTTCGACTTCGCATTGTACTTCTTCCACAACGTCCACCAGACCTTGAAAATCGGAGCTGGCCCGTATTTCTACCTTCCCAAAATGGAAAGCCATCTTGAAGCTCGGTAAGTAAATTAACAGCCTAGCGAAGGAGCTTCAATTTTTGACCTCATCATCGCAGCCTTTGGAATGACATCTTCAACCTCTCACAAGACACCATGAGCGTCCCTCGTGGTACTATTCGTGGCACTGTGTTGATCGAAACCATCTTGGCGTCGTTTGAGATGGATGAGATCATTTACGAGCTCCGCGAGCACTCCTCTGGTCTCAACTGCGGACGCTGGGACTACATCTTCTCATTCATTAAGCGCTTCCGCAACCATCCCGACAAGGTCTTGCCGGACCGCAACGACATTACCATGACCACCCCGTTCATGGATGCTTACGTTCGTCTTCTCATCAAGACCTGCCACAAGCGTGGTGTGCACGCTATGGGCGGAATGGCTGCCCAGATTCCGATCAAGGACAACGCTGCAGCGAACGAGACTGCGCTCAACAAAGTTCGTGCCGATAAGCTTAGGGAAGTTAAGGCTGGCCACGATGGCACATGGGTTGCCCACCCTGATCTTGTGAAGATTGCCAAAGGCATCTTTGACGAACACATGCCTTTCGCGAACCAGCTCTTCGTTCTGCGGGAGGACGTTACCGTCACAGGGGCGGAGCTGATCAGCACCCGTGGGGTGACCGGCGAGATCACTGAGAAGGGCGTACGCAACAACTTGAACGTCGCACTTCAGTACATGGAAGCCTGGCTGAGCGGCAACGGGTGTGTTCCTATCCACAACTTGATGGAGGATGCTGCAACTGCTGAGATTTCCCGATCGCAATTGTGGCAGTGGGTTCGTCACAACGCGAAGACGTCCGAAGGCAAGGTGATCACTGCAGAATACATGGCACAGCTGTTAGATGAGGAGGCGGCTGCGATCAAGCAATCGCTTGGCGCTGCATATGCCAAGTCCAAGTTCGAGCTTGCCAAGCAGTACCTTGGTTCGACAGTGAAAGGTGGTGACTACGCAGAATTCTTGACGGTGAGTCCAGTATCAACTTTTCAAATACCTTCCTGATTTGCTTTTCTTGTTTCAGTCCCTCTGCTACGACTCTATCCTCACTTTGGCGAAGAGCAAACTGTAAATGAGCATTATCTTTTGGAAGTCGCTTGACTCTAGCGGGAGGATCGCAATCGACAAAACCATATGATCTTTGGGATTGTCCGCCGCTCGCCTCTTCATTTTTTAACTTTTCGAAATTCATCGATTTTGTGGTTGATCTCTGTATTTTCATTCCTATGCTACATTCCAAATGATCTGCCATTGGCTCTACGGCCTACTCTGTATCCATAGGAGCGGGTGCATCACTTTCCCCTACGGGGGCTGGAGCGGCCCCTCGAGCCCGTGCAGACTGGGCGTGCAAGTCGAGATACCGCTGGAGCTCGTCGCCGTCGATGGTGGCAAACTTTGTCCCTGCGCCAACGATTCCAACAGAGCAGTTGTTCAGGTTGAGCTCCTTGTCCTGTTGTAGAGTATCTGCCAACGCATGTAATCCGTGAACCACCAGATCGTCCAAGGAAGCTTTAACACAAAAATATTAGGAAAAATTATGATCACTATCCCCTCCAAGAGACTCCGTACACTCTTCGAAGGACTCATAATGTTTTTCGAGGTAGGTTTTCGCACTCTGAGACCGAGCGCCGATGGCGATCGCAACATAATCGAAAAAGTTTCCCGAGGGAGAGCACTCGTACAAGTGTGCACCAGCATCCTAAAAATTGTACGGTTCGGTTCCAAACGGATGCGAGTGACCCGAGGAAAAAACTTACATCGTATCCGGCGACAAGGAGTCCCACACCATACGGTCGACCACCGTACCTCTGGGTGTTCGTTTGTGCCTCTTCAATTTGAAAAAGTCAATGCGGCACCCGAATGATCACTCCCAAAATCATTACTGTTTGCCACGGCGTTGACGATTCGATAGGTCGGGAGCGGGCGTCCGTAAAGCATGCGGGAATTCATAGCTTCAGTCCTCATAAAGTTGCTGGGACGAAACGTTAGGCGGTTGGAGCATTTTCCAAATCGCCCTCACCTCAGCACGCGTGCATCAGAAGTAAGCCCAGCAAAAGCGAGTCCAAGGTGGTCGTCGATGCGCAAGAGCTTTTGTTGGTATGATGCCAACTCGTCCGCGGATCGCTAAACCGACAACGGTAAGCTTTGTTTTTTGACCCAGACCAGAGCCCCACGGAAGGAATATGATCATTGAATGCTATACCTTGACGACCAAGAGAACCGAGTGGGTTTTAGACTTCAAACCGACCACAGCGGAACCTTGCTTCACCGCCTCCATTGCATACTCGATCTGGTGGATGCGGCCCTGAGGGGACCAGGTGGTGATATCGCTGTCATATTGGTTGCGGAACTAGAGCAAGGGATGAGTTGAGTGAGGGACATGGGCTTTCTCAGATCCTCCACCATTGTTGGGCGTTGGTGCCAGACGCGTCAGCGGGAACGGAAAGGCACTTGTGGCTTTAGGATCTCCACTTTTTTGAGCGTGTATGTTTAGTACCGCATCATTCAAAAAGCCAAAAAAAAGGATATTTAAGAGGTCAAGAGCATGCTCATCAGTTCTTTCGTTGATCTGATGATGACCTGCATATGGGCGAGCAATTGCAGTCGGAATCTCTGGTCTACCACGACACTCCCTTCTTGGAGGAACGTGCTGATAGGTACAACCACCTTAAATCCTAGTTAGTAACATGAAGAAGCGCCAAAACAATCATTCTCACATTCACAAAATTCTGCACCTGTGCATTGAAGTTATTCTGTGATTCGCCGGTCCCAGCCTCGTGAAACAGGTGCAGACTGTCCAGAAGTGAGGTTGTCACACTTTGAGCTTTGTCCCTCAACACACGTAGCTGGTTTGAAGACGCCTGCTTTTGCAGGTCAGTCGTCTTCATGGTGATTGCGTCCTTATTCTGTAGTATTGCCACGACATTCCGCATCGCATTTCCGGCGGTCTCGGCCATGGCAAGAACTGCGGGTCCGAGTTCCGATTGCAGCGGATACTTCAACCGATCCACTGGCTTGACTTCCTTCTGTTTCGCGCACTGATCTAGTGTCCGAATACAAAGGGCAAGCTCGGCGTTGGTCCCGATACAACTTGCCAGGAATGTTCGGATCACGTAAGGATCCGCCTTTTTGAACAAAATGGGCAAGTTTGCTTGTATTGAGGCGAAAAGTTTCCGGCAAGAAGCAACAGCATTGTTTGCGACCACGCGAAGTCGTTCTATTTGACGTGAAACAAGCTGCGGGTCGGTAGTGGCAAGGGAGTCCGATTCGTCCGTCTCCACCAAGATGGCAACCAATTTCAGCGTCTTTTTGTTCATATCGATAACATCTCGCTCAAAAATAATTGTTGCAGCGTTATCTGGAAGCGTCGATCTCACTTGCTTCACTGATCGAACAATGCGTGCAAAGGTCCACATCATGCTTCTTCCAACCTCCACAAGCTTCTGTGAGGTGGACTGGTCTTTCGGAGATCCTAATGGATGTCTGTTGCTGAGATAGTAATCAACGAGTGCGTCGCATTCTCTGAGTGTTGATGCCGTTGGCTGGGATGGAGGAGTTCGACCTGGCTTCGTGGGATCAGATTTGAGTGGCTTACTTGATCCCTCTATCTTCCTAATGGAAATAATCTGTCAGCCGAAACTCAAACCATTGCCCAACAATCTACTTTGGTTGCTGAGGATGTGATTCGCTGTTGAGGAAATCTTTCAGCCTATTTAGCCATTTCCCAGCATCCATTTCTGGATCTTCGCTGACGATTGTCAACGGGGGCCAAGTGATCGGATTATGCTCTATAAAACCACAAAGTGAGCATAACTTGAAGCTAATGGGAAATTATATAACCGATTTTGAGGATCTTCAAGTCGCCCATTTTGCCAATGTATCGGGGAAGCTCTGTAATTCGATTTCTGGACAAGCTCAAGACCTGAATGAAAACGTTGACTTCGCTTTGAAAAAAACAATTATTGTAACACAACCAACCTTGAGCGAAATCAAACCCCCAAGCTTGTCGGGCATTTTTGCGATTTTGTTTCTGCTGATGTCTATGATTTGTTAAACCTGAGGCTAAATGAAGAGCGTAGAGGTTAAGCTAACCCAGAATCTCGAGATTCTCCAGTTGACATAGCTAGAGGGGCAACAATTAGTTTGACCTAAATGCTATTCCGCAATGTTTCTAACCACGGACGGAAAGTCTCGTAATTGGTTGGCACGCAAATTGATGTACCGCAAGCTTCCCAGTCTTGAAATGCCGTTTGGGAGGGTCGTCAGCTGATTGTTGGACAAGTTGAGTCTGTCAAGGTAATTATCGGCTCTAATGACGTTACAAGCATGCATCCCACACCCACCGTTCCAAGTCAATGAGCGCTTCTATCTCCGCTGGCAGCTTCGTCAGTTTCTTGTCCGCCAGATTGACACTGAGACCCTCCTTCTCGTCACTGCCGTCCTTCTCCTTGCTCGCCATTCTTGCTGGTGTGGTGTGGCTGGTATCAAACCCGTCTTTGATCTTGAAAATGTTCACCGTGTTGTTCTGGGCGGCATTTGCGTGCGCTTGGGCGGCACCTGCCGCGGCCGCGTCTGCGGGGGGCCAGCGAACTCTCGTGGTCCTGGACTCGCTGGAGCAAAAGAATTCCCTTTCCATCTTTTTGGATGGACTGAGAGGTACACCACCAATTGCAATTGCTCAATCTAAGGTGATCTCAAGATTGCCTTGCGCTTCGTAGCTCGTGGCCTGGATATTACTTACGGAAAGGTTGATGATCCAAAAATCGAGTTGTTCAAGTTTGGGAGTGATCGTCAATATGACAATGTGGTTTACTTTGCTTCTGGCACGGGTGAATTATGACCGGGACTTTCCGTTGGAGCGAGCTTACACCCGTTGCCTTTAGAGCCATCTTCGAACCTTGCACATGGAAAGTTGATTGAATTTGTTAATGACGGAGGGAACGTGCTAGTGGCAGCATCGTCGAATGTTAGCGACGCAATTCGGGACTTTGCCTTGGAGTTCTCGGCAGACTTTGATGAGAGTGGATCGGCCGTGCTTGACGAATACAACTCAGGACCATTGGAAGGCTCGATCATTTCCAGAAACGTGGTGTCCCGAGCAATAGTTGGGGAATCGGTTGACCTAGTCATCTTCCGTGGTGTTGGTCATCGCATAACATACCGTAATCCGCTTATGACCGCCATACTCTCTGGGAGTGCATCAGCATACTCGGCTGATAGAGCAGATGTTTTGGATGGGTCACCAATCGTTGGTCAGCAGTTAGTTCTCGTTTCAGCTATACAAGCACGAAACAATGCACGAGTAGCCTTTTCTGGATCACTTGATCTATTTTCCAACGAGTAAGCGCTCTCTAATATGTTTTCATTGTTGTCTTACCCAACAAATCCAGTTTCATCAACTCGAAAGTTGATGGGTAAGTCGCACCTCCTTCAAAATTTCTACTTTGGCTGACGGGTAAAAGCAAGGAGAGCGGGAACAAATTGTTTGCAACTGAGATCGGAAAATGGACATTCCAGGAAAAGAATGTTCTTAAGGTTGCAAGAGTGTTTCACCACCGTCAGAATGAGACTGAGCAGCATGGAATTTATCGCATCAAGGATGACATGGTAATTATTTTAGAGGATCGCGTCCATAGCTTGTTTAAATTTCCCTGCAGGTTTACGAAATTGACATTTCATTGTACCAGGGCGACTCTTGGGTTCCATTTGTTGCCTCAGACATGCAATTCGAAGCAGTTATGTTAGACCCTTACGTTCGATCGACTCTCTCGCTCGTGTCAAAGTCCGAGCAATCGGCGAAATATGCGACCAGCTTCAAGCTTCCCGATCGACACGGTGTTTTCACCTTTCGAGTAGAGTACATGCGTCACGGCCTAACTTGGCTTACCACAAAAGACGTTGTGGAAGTGCGACCATTTAGGCATAACGACTATCCTCGTTACATCACGCAGGCGTTTCCCTACTACGCCAATTCCATCAGCCTTATCGTTGGCTTTGTGTTTGTCTCAGCACTGTGGCTGTATCACAAAGAATCATCAAAAGGGAAGGTGAAGACAAACTAAATGTATGGATAGTAGTTGCAAAACAATGGAATGAATCCAATCACTTGTTTTCACGTTGCCTCGTTCTCTACTGTCTGCACACCTTCCGCAGACTCTGTCTGGCTTTTCTCAACAACTTGCACTCCTTCCACTGAACCGGTCTGCTCTTTCTCTACCATCTGCGCACCTTCTGCAGAGTTAGTCTGGTCTTTCTCAACCTGCGCAGGGCTCAGCTCCTCATTTTGTTGCTCGTTGGAAGCTCTCTTTTCAGATTCTTCCGGCTTGGCTGGATCTAAGCTGTCTGAGTCTTCGATGTTTCCTGGCTGCACACCATTAACTTCTTTTTGATCTTGAGTGGGTCCCGTCTCATCGCCAGCCGAAGGGGGTTCTCCATCCACTGATCCACTTGGTGGTCCATCAAGTGCTTTGCCCGGTTGGGCATTGTCCTCTCCGGTCTCCACACCTTCCGGGACGCTGGGCGTGTCATCTCGCAGCAGCGCTTTGCTTCCAAGATTGGTCCTGCTTCCAAGGTTGTGCTTGCTTCCCAGGTTACCCCTACTTCCACCAATCAATCTCGCGGTGCTACCGTACAGTCGTGCATTACTCGCTCGACGTGAGCCAGCCGGTCCACCTTCCAATATATCTGCCTTCGGGCTCACGGTGTCGCCGAAAAAGAATATAATCTCGTGGCTAGCTGACTGGGTTGAATCGGAACCGTGCAAGCCGTTTTTGGTCCCATCTGTTCCGTAAATGGCTCTTAAGCTGAATTTATCAGGTAAGCTAACTGCGTGATTGAGCGTCAACCGTACCTTTCGGGTTTATCTGTTTTTGCGTTTGATGTAGGACCGATCATGTCTCTCCATTCAGCAATGGCATTCTCGCGCTCCAAAACAAGTACATGGATGGGCCCGCTGTACATTCGTGGCTTTAGCACTGGGGATTTGTTCTCCCCTACGTCGGTCCTACCTGGCGATATACGAAACAAGATCTTCGTAAAACGGCTTTTCGGCATGTTCAGCGTAAAATTGCATAACCCTTTCCCGGGGCATCGCTGCCTCTTCTTGTTTGATAATTTTGAATCCTCGATTCTTAATGCGAGCAACAATGTCTTCGACATAACCCGCCGCAACCGCGTCGGGCTTTATCATTGCCAAAGTCCTTTCCATGGTCTTTCCAAGCTGTGACAGTGATCGTTCGGCATACAGTTGGGAGCTCGATCTATTCAGTGCTCGAGGAAATAGGAACTGAATTTCTTGCTGAGCTCTTTCGTTTGATTCTGAAACATAAATTGCATTGCGCATTGAGTCTGTCCCGAACAAAGCCCTGAAGCTACATTTGGTGATGTTAGTCTATATCGATTGTACGGCGGTGGTAAAAGTTAACCTCATCGGTTTCTTGATCTTCGCTATTTCTGGATCGTTTGGTCCTGCGAGCTCGTTCAAAACTTTCACAACGTCCTCACCTTTGACCACCAGAGTGAGGACTGGAGCGCTGCAACGTACTGAATACATCTAAACATGCTTGCGAAGGAGTGAGCTTACCTGGTCAAGTATTCAGTTGTGACGTCAAAGGTTTCTTGGTCTTCAATATTATTGAAAAGTTGAACTGCATGATTCATTGTTAGGTTTATCTCTTCTCTCTTGAGTATCTGGAATCCACGGTTCACAATGCGTTGGATAATCAAATCTGCTTTCCCAGCCTCCACAACGTCCGGCTTCAAGATGACGAGAGCTTTCCCAGACGAAAGACCTGGAGTTGCGTGGAGCTCTTGCTCGTCGAACGTAAGCTCTGCGATATCGCTTTCTGATCCAAAAATGAACTCCGCGTCTCTTTCTGCTCGATCTACCGTGTCAGCTCCATAAATTGCGTTCATAATGGAGTCGGTTCCGAAGAGACCACGAACTCTGAAAACCAATACATTTCATCGATATGCTTATCGAATCAAAGAAAACATACGTTTTGGGAAACTCCTCTTTGGCTCGTTTACTATTCTGGGGGCCCATTATATCCCGCCAGCTCTGAACGGCATCGTCTTTGGCCAAGACAAAAGCAAACATCGGGGCGCTGTTTAAACAGTCATGAACAGGCACAACTATAAAACGTCTCTCAACTACCTTGACAAGTGATCCAGCACATGCTCAAAGAATGGTTTATCCTCATGCTCTCGATAAAAGTCCGCCACCTGATCTCGTGTAAACCAGATCTTCTTCTTTTTGACGATTTCGAAGCGATTTCGTTTGATTAACTCCAATATTTGTTCAACGACAGACGGGGTCATGGCGTCAGGCTTGATCAGTGCTACCGTAGTTTCTCCATCATAGTGGAGAGACTCATTCCCTGCGACTGCCTGCTGTGAATCACTGGCGAAGTCAAAAGGCACCTTTCAATTGATATTAGTTACGAGACTTCGATGCAAGCGGTTAAAAAGAACTCACAGGTACATGAGGAAGCCCTTGCTTTTCAATATCAATTTGCTCTCGAATTGTTCGCTCAATTAGCGGAGCATTCGCCCCTCGAATGACGCTCACTAGCATTCCATTCTATTCAATTAGTTTTAGCATTCATCAACAACCCCAGAATGTTCTACAAACTATGAAGAATAAAAACGTCGGACAGGATTTGTTTCTGAATGCGACAAGTGGTGCGATGTTGTCCGATTGAGCCTGTCGGTCGGTCAAAAATAACGTACCGTTTGTGGGAAGCCTACCCACCTGTGCAAAATGCAGATCATCACCAAAGTCTAGTTTCATTCTCTTTAAAATGTTTTGCATTGCTTCGCAAGGCCCTGCCCATTTGGCTTCATGCTGATCTCAGTACGCTGGATATTGACTTGATCTGGTGTTGCTTACCATAGACATCAACAACTAACGATCCAGAAGAGCGATTATAAAATGATTTATAAAAAGCTCTCAAATATTCTACCTCGTAAATGGGGTTTTCCCAACAGCTCCTTGAATTCCTCATCTGTGTGAGCGTTTATGGGCGTACTTGAGTCCGGTACGCGCTTCGCGTGTGCTGACATGCTGAGCCACGCGACACAATGGACGCGACCGCAAGAGATGAGGGAACCAGTACTTCAACGAAAAGGCTCCCATCGTTCCAAGGGAGGCAAGCAATGGTGCATTCGATTTCGCGCCGTACATCCGGAGGCTCTGATGTTTCTCTGGTTGATAATCTCGAGAAGCCACAGTTGGTTATCTATCCTCGCAAATCTGTCGTGGCAAAATCACAGCCGACTCTTCGTGGAGGAAATTCTCTGAGAAGCATTAACGGGAGTGGCAGCGTAAGACAATGGGCTCGGTCTTCGCATCTAACTAATTTCTATATGTAGATTGCAAGGAGGACAACTCAAAGAAAAGCACAAGAAAGCATCGAGCCTAACACAAGTGACAACAATGTGATTGGAATTGAGATTGGACGCACTTCAATCCCATCTCACGTGCCAAGATACTCAACACCATCTGTGAAACCTGCAGAAGGCATCAACAATAATCAGGAATATTATGAATATCTGATGCTTTCACAAAGGCATTCCAGTTCAAACTTCATCCAGAAAATTGATTCAGCTGAAGTAGTTTGGAAACAGCCAATAAAGAATCTGAAACTCATTGGGCCATATCTTCTGGGTGAACAAATTGGGAAAGGTTAGATATTTAAAATTTCACATTTGCAAAGCAAGTAATGATTTTGGATTTGTTACTCAGGGGCGTTTGGGAAAGTAAAGGAGGGATTGTGTTCAGAAACACTGCAACGTGTTGCTGTAAAAATCATATCAAAAAAACGTGTTAGGAAAGTGCAGAATGGGGTTGCAAACATAATTCGGTAATTTCTTTGTTTTCAAATATAGTTTTACTGATTCTTTTTTTCAGAGAGATACGATTGCTACGTAGATTGAAGCACAAGAATATTATCAAATTAATTGATGTATATTGCAAAGTTGAAGATAATGAGTCAAATGTAGGAATGTTTAACTGGTTCCAGACAATAGAAGAAGAACCAATTCTGTGGGCAGATGATAATGGAATAACAAGTGAACGTCATGTTGAAGTGCTGAAATGGTACTTAATTTTTGAGTATTGTCCCTATTCACTCCAGACACTACTTGATCAGTCAGCTACAAAATGTTTGAGCGTTGCACATGCCCACTGGTGATACATATCTTATTCCTCCTTGTTTTACTGACACCCTTCCAAAGGTTTTTTGTTCAAGCAATTGATGGATTATCATACTTACATGCACAAAAAGTAATTCGTAAGTTTTTTGACGTGACGTTGACTCTAAGATAAATAAGGTTGATGAACAGACCGTGATATCAAGCCTGGGAATATGCTTATTACTGCAGACGGCGTCCTTAAGATAACTGACTTTGGCATTTCAGAGGTAATTTCTGAAACGGAAGTTTAAAATTGTCTGATAGGGCAAACAGCAATTCTCTGTCTATGAACCTGGTGAAATGTATACATCTGCATTTGCAGGGACTCATCAGTTTATTTCTCCTGAAGTTGCTGAAGGAGTTTCGGACTGTAGAGGAGATAAAGGTCACTATAATTATATAGCAATTAACACTCGCTAACTTTACCTCATTTGAATAGTTGATGTTTGGGCATCAGGTGTGATGTTGTAAGATATTTGTGCCTTTGTCATTTGATTCTTCTTAAAAAAAATACCAGGTACAATTTGGTCACAGGGAGATATCCTTTTGAAATTGATGAGGAAGGAAACTTATTACTATTATATGAAAAGATTATTTCTGGCCAATTTCAGATCCCCTCAACAGTTGACCCAGTTCTCTCCGAGCTAATTATAGGTAGAAATAATGCAAATCCAATTTGTGGCATTTTTTTACCTTGCAAATATGAAGGAATGCTGGATAAAGAGCCATCAAAACGTTTCTCAGTTGGAGAAGTGATGTCACATCCTTGGATTTGTTCAACATTCAACCAGTCCGTCAAACCTATCATATCTCAGAGAGAATTATCCACCGAGAATCAAACCCCCAAAACAGATTTTGCTACAAAGAAAAGAGATCTTTTAAAATTGCCATCCAATTCTACAATGATAGAGTTTCTTGATGAGCTCTTTGGACAAACAATTGAAGAAGTTATTGCAAAGGCTGGAATGCAGAATGAACATGGTCTTGTTGTATTAGATAGACATGGTATGGGGAATTGACATGTTAGAAATCTGCTTAACATCATTCTCACTACAGATCTCGAGGTAAAACATGAAGATTGAAGTGTCGTCATTATATTAATATCTTCTAGATGAATCGAAAATGGTGGCGGCGTATTCTTTCAAATAAACCCAGAAAATAACAGAAATTTATACTCCCAATCACTATTTTTAATGAAAATATAACTTTTTCCAATTTGGCAAGTTGACTGATGGATAGTTTTAGAGTATGACAGAAGTGGGCATTATTCCTAAAATTTAGATTATACATCTCTTCAGTTTAGATAGATACCAGAGTGAACAAATCTGCCAAAAGTAACTTTGTCTGACAAGGATCCAAGTAATAGTTTTTACTGTCATAGAGTGTCAGTAGCATATTGTCCGCACTAAGGTTCGGCGGGTCCAGGTTGGGTCCGGGTTTCAGTGGCGACCCGCATCAAACCCTTTGTGTCGGGTCGTGTTTGACCGGGGACCCACCGGGTCACTGACGGGTACAAAGGGAATACCCGGACCCGAAGTGGTTGAAACCCGTACCCGACCCTGACCCGCCTGGTTTTTGCTGCCCAGGAGAGGAGTGATTGAACTTGAGTTAAATAACCTCATTGATCTTATGCATCTGGAAGCAGATACCCTGGATGACCTCTTTCACCAAAAGGATAGCCGTACGACGGTGCTGCTGCAGGCTAAGCAATGCAAGGGAACTCGTTGAAGAACTGGTTCGATGTACCTTCGGAATTCTACCAATCCCCTTGATAGCCGACGAAATGCTTATTGGGCCGCCTGTTGATGTTGGCGCCGCAGGTGCTGCAGCTTCTGAATGACCAGCCTGTCGTTTCAGAGCAGCAAGCTCTCCCTCCAGGGCGGTCACACGTGATTTCCATTGTGAAATCTCCTGGGAAGTTGCCTGCTTCTCCCTTTCCATTGCAGCAGTGATCTCCCTAAATCTTGCTAGCTCTTCGTGCTCGCCGTGCTGAATCAATGCACCCGCCCTGCCCAATTCATCAATGAGAGCCTTCTCTCGCACTTCTGCTGCGATGCGGGTCCTTCTCTCGTTCATTGCCGTCTCTTCAAGATCTTTTGTCATGTTCAACAGTTGTTCTGACTGTTTGAGGACCTCTTTTTCCTTTCATGGTCCCCATCTGCTCGTTTGATGGTCGCTTGGAACTCTTCAACCTTTGCAGTGACAGGCATTCCTCTGTAAATGCCGTACTTGTGTCCCTGCCGCCTGTAAAAGTCCAGAAATGTTGTTTCCTTCTGAAAGGAAGAGCTTTTCAAGCACTCCATACGATAGGCGTTTGCTGCTGTTATGAACTCCGTTCGTCCACTGCATTCATCGTGAATTTCATTCAGGGCTTGACGAACTAGCTTGCTGTCAGAGTTAAGTTGGTCGGTCAACCCTTGAAGAACAAATCTTGGGCCGCATTCATCACGATTTGTTTGACAGTTGCTGATGAAGTGCTCCGAGTCGTAGCTGTCGCCCTGTTAAAAACCAAGGGCTTCTCCTGGCAGCGGTAGGGCGTCTTTAGCTGTACTGTAGCTAGCACAACAGCTCCAGGTTCCGTCTCTTGGCCCAGTACCTGTTCTCCCAGGTGTGTATATGCCTAATACTCCGACAGGCTGTACACTACACCCAAGCTGGTCAGGCAACCAGGGAATGCTGTGGTCAAAGACATTGGTCACATCAACTCCTATATTCAAGTGAACAGTGCGTGTGGGCATACCTGTGGTCAAAGACATTGGTCACATCAACTCAAAGGACCAAGCCACACCACATTCCCCACTAAATGCCAAGATCACTCCACACAGGACCTGCCAAACATGGATATAAATACATGAAATACAAGTCCATAAATAAGAATGAAGAGGGATTGACAAAAAAAACTCTCAGGTCAAAGAGAAAAAAGACAACCCAAAGGATAACCCATATAGCAAACAGTCTGATATGCTAGTTTTTAACAGATGCCGCCTCGAAGACGATACACTGGGTCACCGTGTATCGCTCGTCAAAAAAGACAAAAAAGAAAACATACGATAGAGAAACAGAAGGAATGTGTGTGGAGTTCACAACTAAACTTACACAACCCCCAATCCAATATGACTGACTTCGAAATTTAGAAAGGACCAAAGGGATAGAGTACTCTGCTCGTACCATTTCAGGCATTCTAGATCAAAGATCAAGGTAGACCACAATGGGCCCATAACATACGAAACCCCAGTGTGGTGGAATCGCAAGCAAAAGCGCAGGTGCAAAGCTAAACAACAATGCAAGTGCAGAAGCGGTGAACGAGACTAACTAGCAACGTTCTAATGGTAAGTGTCAAGGAACTGAGAGTGCAAGCTGATGAATGCAAAAATCAGGGATCCTCCATGACAAAACCCAAAGACAAAAGAGTGGAAGCTTGTGCACTAGCAACACCAGCTACGATAGGGGTATATAACACAAAAAATCCAGATTCAACTGGCGCAGGTGGTTTCTTCAAAAGCCGTTGACACATGTTGGTCGGTAACAGATCGAAAGGAAACCTCTTCATGGTATGCTGTGTCCAGAAACCAAGGTGATGTCTATGTGAAGACAACCGTGGGAAACAAAACGCGTCACGTGCTGCGCCACATGCCCGAATTTGGTGGAAACTCGTCAACGTGAAGTAGACCCCAATCTCCAAGGCCAGAAAAGTCCAGCAAACTTCATGTATCCGCGTTGCGCGCGATGCATCCACAGGCAATGGAGGTGCCATCTCAAGAAACAATGGAGTTGTTGAAGGAAAAAAAGTTCATGATGCATGCATACAGACATGTCACCATAACTCTGCAGGCAGCCAACGAAACCAAGCGAGCAATACACGAATCGATTCGCAATGCGTAGGCGATGGTTTTGATAGGCACTTGCCGTGGTCCAGCGAGAACTGACGGATCAAAGCTGAAAGCTTCGAAATGCTGTAGCTCCATGAATCCTCCGCCAAATGACGCGAGCTGGGCACCAATCAATCTGGCTTGATGAGACGGTTCTTCTGAGGTACTGTTCGCGACGATCAGACAAGAATTGGCGAAATCAAAAATCGAAGACCTCTGGAGCAGACCAAAGGTAGTGAAGTTGGTCAAAAGGCTCAGGAGCAAAGATAGCAACATCAGAAAGCGAGGAAAGCGATGGTCTGTCGGAATTCCTCTCAAAAAAGTGTGCCAGAGTCCCCAGAGCAAAAAGAAGGTTGAAACCACCAGGGATGCTCGAGATACATAAGGAGCAAAACCCGTTCGCGTAGGAGGTGAGAATCGATCCTGAGAATCCTCCGTATCTGTAGTTCCATGTGTCGGTCCACACCGACTGAGACAAGAAGGTAATAGTTCCTGGATGAAACCACCACCTGTTAAAAACCAAGGGCTTCTCCTGGCAGCGGTAGGGCGTCTTTAGCTGTACTGTAGCTAGCACAACAGCTCCAGGTTCCGTCTCTTGGCCCAGTACCTGTTCTCCCAGGTGTGTATATGCCTAATACTCCGACAGGCTGTACACTACACCCAAGCTGGTCAGGCAACCAGGGAATGCTGTGGTCAAAGACATTGGTCACATCAACTCCTATATTCAAGTGAACAGTGCGTGTGGGCATACCTGTGGTCAAAGACATTGGTCACATCAACTCAAAGGACCAAGCCACACCACATTCCCCACTAAATGCCAAGATCACTCCACACAGGACCTGCCAAACATGGATATAAATACATGAAATACAAGTCCATAAATAAGAATGAAGAGGGATTGACAAAAAAAACTCTCAGGTCAAAGAGAAAAAAGACAACCCAAAGGATAACCCATATAGCAAACAGTCTGATATGCTAGTTTTTAACACGCCGCTTGCTTTGAATTTTCGATACCAAAGTCGTATGTCTGAAGCAGGACAGAGTCCGTCAATGAGCAAATAGTCAGCATCCCCTTTAGTACCACGTTGCGCCGGTTTCTTTGAAGGAACTGTCGATTTGACATCAAGGCCTACTTCTGCTTCTTCCACTTCAGAACCCGATCCCAGAGATGTTTCAGGTGCAGTCACCGGTTCTGCACTTGATTCTCTTTCAGATGATGGTTTGGATTGTTTCAAAGCTCGCTTCTTTGTAGTTCGAGGCATGGTGTTTGTACTGTTTGTCGTGGGAAGATACTGGCCCGGTGTTCTTAGCCGGAATGTTACAGGAATGTATGCTATAATACTTCCCTGACACTATAGTTTTCTACCCAATCTGAAAATAATAATGTTGAGTGTTGTTTCGTTCATAAAAGTTTTCCTTCTTTGTTTTTACTTTCTTCAAAAGAAAAAGTTCAGCTGAGGATAACAACAGGATTATTGTTGATCCTCGGAATCGAACTTGCGACATGATGTTGAATGGCTTGTGGTTTAACCCACGACGCTAGCTTTGTTAAAAAAAAAACAAAAAAAAATTCTTGCTATCCAAAAGTTTTATTTCTGTTTGTATTTCGGCTTCATGTTCTTCGACGAAAACTTCAAAAGCCAGCGTTCCAGAAAATTCCGGATCACCAGCAAACTTGAAGGGGACTTACCAAAGGAGGAAGGAGAGCGCCGCTGCTGAAGTGGCAAGGACAAATTAAGGGAGGCTTTGTTGGGAATGGGAGAACCTATTAAACGTGTGAGTCTTAAGCTTCCAATATATTGAACAAGTACCTCTTATCTGGTCTTACCTGCCTACGACGAAATTCTACAATAGAGATCACTGAAGTACAGTCAATGAGTTGAGAAAGTGTCCGGGTGGACAGAATCCAATTGCTAGCAGTATATGTAGAGAGGTTAGCTGTACCTAATAGAAATTACTGAATTACCGTTAATAAGTTGAGAAAGTGTCTGGGTGGACAGAATCTGGGAGACTGAGTGTCACTGTGTCTGTCTGGGTAGCAATAAGATTCTGTCCACCTGGACACTTTCTCAACTCATTGATGGTACTTCAGTGATCTCTATCAAGTACAACTAACCTCTCTATCAATCTTACTAGCAATAAAATTCTGTCCACCCGGACACTTTCTTAACTCATTGATGGTACTTGAGTGATCTCTATCAAGTACAACTAACCTCTCTATCAATGTAACTAGCAATAAGATTCTGTCCACCCGGACAGAATCCTCTCTATCAATGTTACTAGCAATAAGATTCTGTCCACCAGGACACTTTCTCAACTCATTGACGGTACTTTACTGATACTTCACTGATCTCGATCAAGTACAATCAACCTCTCTACAAATACTACTCGCAATAGGATTCTGTCCAGGCGGTCACTTTCTCAACTCCTGGACGGTACTTCAACAGATGAACAGTCTAAACAACAATTTATATTTAAAAGAGTGGTTTATCATCAGTTGCTTCCAACTCTAATACCACATCAAAATCCTTGCCAAAATTATGCACCTTTACAAAATCCTCACTAACATCACTTTTTGAATCTAGGGAATCATTTTTGAACAGTTCTTCAGCACTCAATTGATGCAACCAGTCATGACGGCACATCAACGCATTTATTGTTCTTGGAGCAAGGCGGTTGCGAGTTGCAGGTACCAAATCAACCCCGGCTGAAAAACTTTCGTTCGACTGGAGCGCTTGTTGCTGGTATTCCTAAATAGTCCATTGCCATCTGGTTAGGGCTGGAAAGTTCACACTTCCAACAGTCTTCCACCAGTCCATAATATTGATTGGCTTCCCATCAGAATCAATACTGCGGAGTACCTGATCGCCAAGATAGTGATCCAGCTCATCTTTTTCCTCAGGAATCTCTTCTTGCCAGATGAAAACGGATCTAATGGCTCTCAAGCGTTCAGCGTCTGTTTTTTCTGTCTATCACCGGAAGCTCCCAGACTTTCCGCACAGGGGTAACCTGATCCCTTCCTACATCTTTCTCCCAAGCCTTTGAAAATCGATAATATTGATCCTTAAAACAAGGATCGAGTACCGTAGCAACTGCTAAACACGGGCTCTTAGCGATTGAGTAATATATTCTCAGCTTATCTAGTGCATTTTGAAATGCTTTGGTGAAAGTTTCATCCAATTCTGCCTCTTCTAGGTCCTCCAGTTGATCGATAAGATCGTTGTAAAATGGAATAACAAGCGGAAGTGTTGGATATCTAGACCCCTCGATTGCCTTTGATATAACCTCGAAAACACTCAAACCATCCCGGATCTTCTGTAGGACCTCCCATTGCTTTGGATTTATTCACCAATCTTTCAAAGAATCTTCAATCCAGCATATTTTGTCTATTGCGTCTCGTAGCTGTAGGGCTCGTTTGACCATATAGAACGTGCTATTCCAGCGAGTTGTCACATCGATAATTGGTAACAGAGGAACCAGTTCACAAATTGGCACAAATCAATAAATGAGCTTCGTCGTTTTGGGGAAGACTGGATTCCTCTGACTAGCCGTCGAAGAAGGTTTATGACATTAACGCTGGAGTTAATTGTCATTTGCGACTGTGTCCCCTGCTGGCGCGAATGTATTGATAAAATCCTTTGCTGCAAGATTGATAATGTGTGCCATACACTGCATGTGTTGAGTTTCTGCAGACCACGCAATATCCCTATCTTCCAATAGCGTCTCCAGCTTAGCACTCATGGTAAAGTTGTTTGAACCGTTGTCGGTTGTAATGCACACAATAAGCGTTCACCAGATAGCATGCCAAATTCATCCAGACACTTGACAAGCTGATTAGCCATGGCGACGCCTTCATGCTTTCCAACCATCGGAATCATCTGCAGCAGCAAGTCCTGCGGCTCCCATTCTTTCGTGATGAAGTGGGCAGTAATTCCAAGAAAAGAAATCTGGTTCTTCGATGTCCAACAGTCAGCTGTTATTGATACTTTTGAAGGCGAACAACAATCAGACCTTTAACAAGCTCCTTCTGCCTATCGTAAAGATCCATCTCCTTTTGCTTCACTGCTTTTGCGGTCTTTGGTGTATAGTTTGGCTGAAAAGTCTTCAGCATGCTGACAATGAACTCGTTCTCCACAACAGTAAAAGCCTGATTGTCTGCAGCAATCGAGTCCAAAATCGACCGCCACGCTACGTCTGGATTGAACACAAAGTTTTGCTCCTTCTCCTGCAAGCCAAAATTCAATGTCTGTTGTCCCTTGGGGACGATGTCCAACAGTCCAAGCGACCTGGCAATACTTCCATGGTGGTTTTTCAGATGCCGGAGGAAGTTTTTTGTTGATCCCGTCTTATTGACCTTCTGGCTCCACTTGCATTTCGCAACCAAACATGTTCTCAGACCATTATCAACCTTATAGTAATCCTTCGCTATGCCGCCTCGACTACCTCTACAGTCCGACATGCTATCAACATCTGTGTCTGATGAAAGTATTGATGGTTGAACTGATCCAGCTGCAGGCTCCTGTCGCACAGAAGAGTCAGCAAAACTAACGTTGGCAGGAAGCTCTGGTGCACGCTGAGAAGCCAGGCCCAACTCGCTGGAGTCATTGGAAGAAGATGTGGAGCTCGGCTCTCAAGCGCTGTTGTTGCCACTGTGTCCTGATACACGTCTGCGTTTGTCCTGCATGCTGTTCCCCTTGCTGGACGCCTCTGAAATTTGGGGGGCTGGCAGACTTTGCTTCTGTGTGTCAAGCGGATGACTGTCCACCAGTCTTTGGCTGCGTCGGACGCTGCCTTACGCTTTGGTTTAACAAAGGCAGCGTCCATTTTTGCTGTGGTGTGGCTGGAACGTTACTTACTCTTAAGTGTCCAGGTGCACAGAAAGCACAGCTCTCGAGGTCTGTCGTGGTAGAAATTGTTTGTTACAGAACTTCGGTTGTGACTTCTTGGAAAGTGTCGGGTGGACAGAATCTTATTGCTAGTAACATTGATAGAGAGGTTAGTGGTACTTGATAGAGATCACTGAAGTACCGTCAATGAGTTGAGAAAGTGACCAGGTGGACAGAATCTTATTGCTAGTAACATTGATAGAGAGGTTAGTTGTACTTGATAGAGATCACTGAAGTACCGTCAATGAGTTGAGAAAGTGTCCAGGTGGACAGAAAATACATGCCTTGATGTCTGTTGTGATGCAAATTGTTTGATACATACAAAACTTATATTGCGTCTTCTTGGAAAGTGTCCACTTGGACAGAAAGAACAATAGCTTTGTTTTAGCTTCCCTATCACGTCGGGTTTTATTCGGGTTTGATTTTTGACCCGAGAAGGGTTTTCCTACTATAACCGATACCCGACCCCGATCCGACCCGAAAATTTTCCATAAAAACCCGGCACTCGGGTCAGGTACATTTGGTCAATGGACCCAGACCTGACCCGAAAGACCCTAAAACCCGCCGATCCTTAGTCCGCACCAAGTTAGCACAACAATTTTGACCAAATTACTTTATTTGGTCAGTATCATGCTGAACTATTCTTGTTACGTTAACATAAATTTTCTTTATTTCTTCATTTTCAGAAGTTAACATGAACTAACTGTCCAAACTTCTAATATTATAAAAGCAAAATCACCATAATAGAGAAAGAGGACAAGCAAATCTCAATTCAGTCAAATTGATGATAGTCAAATGGGGAGTGAAAATTGTCTCTGAAGACAAGAGAGACTAGTTGAGTGGAGTAACAAGAAACAAAAAACAAATAAACTGATCATGGCTCGTCAAAATATGCCTTTCCGGACCATAGGATCTGCTCATGCTCTCTCCAGTATCTGCGGATGCTGAATATATTAATGATTCGTTCTCTAAATTTCAACCCAAGACGTCGTCTACATTCTTTAACTCTGTCAGATGTTATCCATTCATAAATTCTTTGGTTGTATTCTGGTGAGCTTGGTGACAAAAGAGTTTCAATTGACACATCTGAAGCATCTGGATCAAGAATTTTCTCGAGCCCGTCTGCCATTGAAAGTACTTTAAGTTGTCCAATAGCAAGCTGTCTTGGCTTTTGGGGAGGCACTATTGCCCCATAGCACAAACCACTTTTAAAGTCTGAAATAACTTCTCGTGAGCCACCAACATCTGTACAGACTACGGGTAAGCCACATAATCCGGCCTCACCCAATGCTAAAGGAAGTCCTTCTGTTATGCTAGAGTTAACAAATATCCATCCAGTACCCAAAACATTAGCAGGGTTCCCAAGTCCTTTGAGGAAGACATGCTCTGTTAGGTTTAAAGCTGCTATCAAGTTAATACATTCATTTGTGTATGCTGCGTCCTTTTCAAGTGAACCATAAATGTGTAACTGATATTTAGTAACTCCAAAAACATTCACAATATAATGGGCAGCTTTTATGGCATTTGCTACATCTTTGACTGGTGAAATATGAGATAACATTATTGCACAAGGTTCTTTTGCTTCAAGCTCTGGCTTAATGCTAAACTTTGATACATCCATCCCATTAAGAACAGGAGATATCTTTCTTTCAACCAATATCCCTTCATAACTACTCATGTATTTCTCTATGTATATGGATATTAACTCCAGATATTTGAGTAACTATAATATTACCTCCCCCCAGCCACCTTTCCCAAGCCATGTTTTGAATACTTGTACAAGGTGTAATATTATCTGCCCTGTTTTAAACATAAGCTTCTGTCCTAGTCTTTATAGTTCACCTACCATGCATAGGCCAGCCGTGAAACCAGGCGGGTCAAACCTACAAACCCTAGCTGAACAAACCGAGGCATACCGTCTTGCTCACTTAGTCCAAATAGTCGCTCTCTCCAAAGAATCCCGTGATCCCAAATGGTAAAGTTACTGTTAAATAGGTTTTTCGCAATCACACCCAGTATAGCTTGTACACCATGGTGTGAAGAATGAATGACACACATATCTGGAACTTTAATAGTAAGAATTAGTAGGAGGCGAGTTAGGAGCGAGTATAACATGTCAAGCTCCTGTAAAGTTGGTGTTTCAATCCCTAGAAGCTGCTCATTCTTATACTGTATGTTTATTTCATGCAACCATGTCTTCATCCATGTTTCATGTGTAATGGGATGATTCCAGGTACGCACCCAATCATACTCCTGAAAGTATAAATATAAACTGACAAAGGTATTTGTGTATTGCGCTATACTATCATGATTAAGGTTTGTGCATAATATTCCCTTAATCAAATCCACAAGAATTTTGGAGAATTTCAAAGATATTACTCTTTTTGATGTTTTAATAACTTTCATATGTAAATGCATATATGGCTCAGTTTTGTAAACATTCTCACTTGGACTTCCAAAATCTACATCCCACAGTGGAACATATATAATTGAATCAACATTTCTTTCAATCTGATAGTCTTTTTGAACCAGCTCAGAACCACCAATCTCAGCTATTGCAGTCCAGCGAACATTTTGCAAGTGATCAATCAGATCTCGTCTGCAAGAACCAACACCACCTCCACCTGTTGGCCAAGTACCTGAGTCAAGATTTAAGACATGGAGCAGTTCATTTACTTCAGCTCTTTTGTCCAAATGACTGAACATTTGAGAGCTCACTTCATTTGCATCACCTCCACAACCAAGAGAATAAAGGTCTGATACTCTGATGTGAAGATGACTTCTTGTAGTGGGCCGGTCTGCCACAATCATAACCACATCCAAAGTGACTTTGTTGTCAGTTAATTCTCTCTGAGCTGATTTAAGATCACCAATATCTCTATAAGTCCAATATTTTTGCAGAGAAGGTTCTAGCCGCAATATAGCCTCATCAAAATCTCGCGCAAAACATCCAGCTAATTTTCCATTTCTCCAATATGTCCATAATTCCTGTCTACATCTTGCTGTTGAATAGCGATTTGCTGAGTATGAAACTTTTCTGCATCTTATGCTATTTACGTAATGCAGCCTGAAATCTGTAGCCCTTCTCAGCTTTTCTGTCAAGTTTTCATTTGATACATAAAAGGATGAAGGTGGAGTTGAATGAAGTAGTTTGAAATTGTCATCTGAAATAATAGGAGGAGTTGGCATTGGAACTTTTTGTCGTTCATTAACGCTAGAGTAGGTGAAGATTTGAGAATGTTGAGGATGGGAGTAATCAAAAATTGACAGAGAATAGGGAGTATCTGACTCAGCAGACAAGAAATACTCTGCTGTGCGCAATTTCAAGTTAGCATTATCAGTTGTCCACCCTTCAGCAACATGTAGGATCAATTTCCACGAAGCTGTTTGAAAGCTCGCCACTGGTCTTTGCTCATAAATAACTTTCTCCAGGAGAGGGTGATCAACTGTAGACCCTTCTCTGTATTTATATGTTGCATTAATAATAGAATCTTTGTTTTCTTCATTACTTCTTTTAAGAATTGATTCCGACACCAGGCCATCAAGCTCTATGCTAAAGAAGTGAATCTCTTTTATTGGTACAGATTTTGCCAAAATATATAGTTCTAATGAAGATGTATCTGGAATCGCATGACCAGAGATGGTTTGTTGCCCAATGTATATAATCTGGCGAAAAGGGATGTGGGACTTCTGTTCTTTATACTCAAAAATTGTTGTTGAAACTATCTGGCCTGATCTATCATAATAATACTCAAGGAGCAGCCTATTTGTAATTGCCTCATAAAATCCACGAGAAAGAGCAATGTCTTTATCAGTTGGCTTCCAGGCTAATGATTTTGGGCCCTGATATCGTGCCCTTTGATAGCAGTTTGGAGGGCATATTTGGATATCTTCAGGCTCCTTAATGGACACAATAACAGTATCAGCAGAATTCAAACAGTCAATCCGAGTAATACATTTATCATTGATATAGTGTTCTCTAAAGACACCTGTTTTGCTCCTTCTAGTAAACATTTGTAAATCAAGATTTGTGTTATGATAAAAAATCATTTGAATGGATAATGTCAATGTTCTTGCAATCCTAAACACAAATTTCAAGCCATATTTTGCAAAAATATGGAACTTTCCAGCATGAAGCTCTCTTCCAATCCTTGAATCTGCGGTCAGAGACAAAAAAATAACCAAAAGAAATTGACCAATGGCAAGTTGTAATCCAGATACAAGATTTAGTGCATATCTTAAAGGACTCCACTGTTCAAAACTGTCTGGGAAATCTTTCTGCTTATTGGAATATTCTTCCTGCATAGACAATGTCTCACATGCACTCCCAATTAATCTAGCAAACCCAAATGACAATATTGACTTTGCAATTACTTGTTTTATTGATGTTAGTTTACGATCCACATCCGTCTCATTCATCATCACAATTGATTCTATTTCCGGTGGAGCATTTTGTGCTATATCCTGAATAATGCTTTGAACATCAGAAGTCTTTAGAAGAGTAAGTCTTTGTAGATATCAAGGCTATATGATTTACCTCTATGCATAAGTCGTACAGCACATCCCAGTACTGGACAAGAAATATAATGAAAATATGTGACTCATGGGAAAGCACAGTCCAGTTCTGACTGACATCTATATCTAAACATGCATGTTTGATAGATTCAGATTTTGTACGGTTTAACATTGACAGAATATCTTTTCTTTCTGAATTTTGAACTTGATACAAAATTCTAGATGGCAAGCTTCCTGTGCAATCTAAAAGAAATTCTGATAGACATGCTGTTGAGTGCAAGAAGCCCTGAAGCTCACAATATTCGTGTATAAGAGCCTCAGAGATATACAGAACTATGTCAACTATAGACCAATCAAGGAGTGGTACAAATATAAGACTTGTATTTGGCGGATTTTTAGGTTTAGCTCCAAGGGCAGCATATTTCACTTCATAGTCAAAATTTCTCTTTCTGTTTGGCACATTTGCGTTATCTGTTAAACTATCTAATGGTTGATTTGTAGTAAAGGTAACATTTTCTTTTAAGTCATTGTCAGTTTCGTGAAAAAGAAACCCAGAGAAGTATCGCAGAGGCATGATCTTTACCTTTGCCTTTCTGCTCATAAAGCTATCAAGTACATCAATCAGTATCGTATTTCCATTAGGAAATGCAATTTTTATTAAATGACTCTCACTAATTTTGCCAAATTCACTAATTGCAGTTTCAAATTTCTTACTTATTAATACTCCAATATCAGAGCTGGGCAGTATCTCTTCGCCAATACCTCTTGAATCAGCTAAAAATATCTGTTGCACTAAATTTTGACGAAACTGGGCTATTTTCTCATTGCTAATATTATCTCCGTTTAACTGTCCAATGAAGGATTGGCCAGACGAAGTTATAGAAGGAGATAGAATAACTCGATATGGAACAGAAAGTCTGCCTTCCTGCACATAAAGAAAAATTATTGCAAGGCCAAAGAGCACACCTGATATTAGTAGTGACAATAAACTAAATGTTTCATTTCCAGTGATATACACAATTGCTACACTTGATGCTAATGCCACTATGATTATTAGCAGCAAAATATTGTTGATTTCTGCTTCAGAGGTTTTTATAAAGAGTTTATGGAATAAACCAATAAGCAATCCAATGTAACTAATGGATGTCAATCCAAACACTAAATATGTTTCCCAGGAGAGCCAGAATAGCCCAACTACAACTGCTGCAATGAAGAACCACATTAATACAATTGCTTTTATAAAAAATAATAGCTCTTTCCAATATTTTGCACTCTCAATGTTTTGGTACGACTGAAACATAAATATTTCTCCTTCGTCACTAAGTCTGGGCTGTAAATTGTTATCAGTAGATTGCATCATTCTATTCAGAGAAATTTCAAGAAATCCAGAAGAGATGAGCATAAATACAGTTCCCCATAAGGTACCTGAAATATAGAACTTTGACATTGACTCTGAGATGAATACTAATGGCCGCCCTGTTGCTAGCAGGACAGTCCATTTATCCAAAAATATGAACATAAAGTAAAGAAACCCGAAACACATTGCAGGAAGTTCAAGTTCATAAAGAAGATCTCCTCGATTGAGTTTCTCAGTCTGATACTTCTTCTTTAGTTCAGTTACTGCCTGAGAGAGCATTGTGTCCCACTCAGCAGAAAATTTCAAAGGAAGCGGAAGACCTGTTCTGGTTGAGTACCAATCCATTAAAGATTTCTCCCAACGGAATTGATTGACTCGAGTCAAGATTAGTTTATCAAATTTTGCCTTAGATGAACTCAGATTATTCATGATATTGTCCAGCTCACTCATGAAGTATTCTCTGGAAGAGCGCTCCCACAGTCGCAATCTCTTCTCATAGTTAAGTTGTATCTCATCTGTATTCTTTATAGGCTTTGCATGACATAGCTCAAACTTGGCCAAGATATCCTTTTTCGGAGTTATTTGGATATTCTGTGGCCAACTTAAATAATCATTACTGATGATTGTAAAGTTGAATGCCATCCAGCATGAACCCAAAATTAATCCTATAACATAACAGACAAATGTTACGGTTTCAAATATTTCTGATTTGGGAAATGTAAACCTTGAACCCAATGAAAGTAACAATCAGTCAACTACAGAAAGCATCTGGTTGAAAGATACCTTGTCAGAATAGATATTATGATTAATGGTATAATGGCCTCAAATATAGACCGAGGCCCTCTTGATTTAAAGAAGTAGTCATCAGGATTGCGTATAGTAACTACTATAGTGAGAAAAATAATAAACAATGAGAAGGCACATGCATATCCAAATGTGAGAATTCCAAGCACCCATGATGAAGTAAGTCCAGAAGATATCCCCAATCCAATAGATATTACCATAGTTGACATTATACCTGCTGTAAGTTTACGAGAAGAGTTTGAGAGCATGACAGGAATACTTTTCTGATAAAAGTAATAAGTGCAAGACCTTCCAATAGAGTTCATTATAGCTCCAAGAACAGGAAAGAGAATAAGGAATGACAGGGAAACCCAATATTGTGCGGATGTCCCCATGTTATTTGAAAAAAACAAACCAGAACCAAGAAAGTTTATTAGAATCATGTCCAATAGGATAGGGTAAACAAACAGAAAGGCGTTTGCAACAATATGAGGAGCGACACCTTTTTCGACTTCAGGAGTTATATTTGCTGTGAAACTGTTAGGTTGAGGTTGAAATATTTGCGCCCATTTACGCATGTTTTGGTACATTACAATAGAAAGTTGGTGTGAGTTTAAATCAAACAAATAGTTTAAATTACTTTGGGTGGTGATCATCTCTAAACACACTGCAACTTGATCAGAATCTGGAAGAAATAATGCATTTTTATCTAGCAATGCAACTTCTAGCTCTTGCCATGCAGTAAATCTACAGCTTTTCCAGAAGCAAATGAATAGGTAACAAACTCCGCTAATCATATTCTTCTGTTGCAAAAATTGGTCTGTTTCTTGAAATTCTTTCAGTTTTCCGTAGATTTTGCAACAAAATTCCTGCAACGTATGTTGGCCAGAAGGATTAAGAGATGTTTGTCCAACAAACTCATTCATATTAAGCTCAAAAGCATTTAGAGGTTTATATCCTGCTTCAGCAAACTTTATCATTTGATTTACATACCGCACTTTCTCAAGCATATAGTATTCACATAGGGTATGACAATATAATGCAAGACTTTGTAACAGTAACTTAGCAGGTTTATTGATTGTCCCATCTTGCTGGATTTTGTAGACTACAGCCCGAGTATCTTTCATTAGTGAGAGTCTTTCATTATATGAGCTATTTAGAATTTGAAAGGCAAATCGAGATGGTACTGGTAACTGTTGATTAGATAGAGTGCCTATTGCTTCACTTGTCATTGCTTGGGGCAAGCATTCTCCAAGAAGGGCCCTTGATTTGGAATACTTGCAGCATCTATGGAAATAAAGATAAAGTATTAACTCGATATAGTTAGGGTGATTATCAGATAGATATATGTGTATAATATCAGAGGAATCGTCAATCACTCCCCAAACAGGTTCGTATGACATTGTTTCATTTGGTGGATTGAACAAGCCTTTCAGTGAAAGCCAAACTCTTATCTTATTCTCTTGCAAAAGTCTGCACAATTCAGCAATGTCCTTGCTTACATCAGGACCAATCAACTTTAATAGAGATTTGGCCAAAGAAGTAGGTAATCTGAGGACACTATCTAACTGCTCAATATAACTCCGAAATATTTGTGTCTCTTTTTGTTCTGTTGCATTCTTGGCTGTATCTACTGAATATCTGAGAGATGAGAGCAAGTTTCTTTTTCGCATATCAGTCATAGTTTTCAAGATTCTTGATGAAATAGCAGACTTTCTATCAAGCCCATAGCTAGTTCCAAAGTATGTAATGCAATCTAAGCATTCCATATTTTGTTGTTCTGAATTGTTCATTCTGACCTCTTTCTCATTTTTTGAACCAAGAAACTTAAAGACCTGAAACTCAATCTGAGAGAGTGTCAGTGGTGTTGGAGCTGGTTTTTTGCAATAAAGTATACTTCTGACATCCCTTTCTGTCACTTCAAGTATGCTGTTTGTTCTAAAATATTCCAGAAATTCATTTGAAAACTGACATTTTTCAATGACATCATACCAAAATTCAGGATTATATGTGGATTTCTTTGCGACATCACCTGTTTCAGATTGCTCAATTGCAAGTATCATTTGCTCAACTATGAGTAGACATTGTTTAACAGTTTCGTGTGCACACATTTCAAAAATAGAGTCATCAGACACTGACAGAAACTGAAGTGGATGTACTTCTTCAAACTTTTCAAATCTCTCAGATGAAGATATCCACCCAAGAAAGCTGTTTGCTGAGAGCCATTTCACATAGTACCGCAACAAGGAGTGTGATATAGATCCGTGGACAATTTCAATATCGGCAACAAAGAAATCATTACGTACAGACTGCTCAAAGTTTAACATTTTAGTAACTTTACTGATGTATGCCTTATCATTGCCATAGTGTGCCTTTATATAGCCTTCACGTGTAATATACATGTTGTGCAGTACAATTCCATTGATCCAATCACGTACAGACTCAAAGAGCATCAAACCATCATCTAAAACAATCAACAGTGAAGGCCAGCCTTGAGAGACAGCTTTGATTAGTTTCGCTATCTCATCCTTTTCAACTTCTTGAGTAGCTGCTGAAAGATTCCAGAGGAAAAATCCATCCAATAAATCAACCACATTTTTGAATAGCTTTTCCAGTTTGTTGGTAAAATACTTTGCAAATGTTTGGGGCAATTTGTTGAGCTGGCGACGTTTAAACCTTTTTGCCATCTCATAAATATCAATTGCTCCAAGATATGCTTTTGCCTGAAACCATTGAAGTTGCATCTTTGCCCACTCTTCTTCAGCTGGATTTTCAACAAAGAACTTTGAAACAGGTAGCACCAGAACATCAACATTCTTATAGGTCTCATGGAGCGGGCCAGTGAGTGGAGGTCCATAATAAATGGCGAAGCTCTTGAACTTGCTAAAATCCAGTGAAGGAATTCTTTCAAACACTTGTTTTGGTGGATCAGTACACTTGAGAAACTTCTCCTTCTCCTTGACTTGACTTTTGCCCGATGCATCAACATGCGTACCCCACGAAGAGAAATCCATTGACCGAACAAACTTACCAAGAGACGAAACTCGACGAACACTTGTAATTGACTTTCTTTCTGTACCAGGACTGACATTTGTCAAAGCAATCTCCTCCTGATCAGTGGGATGCTCGTTGGCCGCTACAGAAGACAAGCGAGACCCTCTTTTTTCATCTCCAACATCGTGGTCGCTGACAGCACCAAATGCAGAAAGGAGTTCCGTTCCTGCCCGCGATCGTCTGTGCAATCGAGGAGACCTTAGATATTGGAGCGCTTTGTTGGTCCCCTCATCAAGTAGTCCCGGAGGCGGTGAGCTGAATTTCTCAGATGATTTCAATCGTTCATGAGGCAATTGGTGATTCGCATCAGCTGCATTGCCGGGGGGTGAAGATGTGGGCGATGTCAGTTGTTGTAGTCTAGCACGCAACCACGGATCTTGATGAGTTCGATCCGAGCTACTTCTATTCGACTGACTCATCATGGAATCAACAGTCCGATTTACAGACACAACTGGTGCGCCGGGAAATCGTCGACTATCATGACCGATTGTTTTTTCGTTTGCACTGCCTGGATCAATCGGAGGCGACTTGAGATTCATTAACGATTCCCGAACTTTCGGAAACTGGTTTGGTGAGAGATTCGTCGATCCTAGAATGGAAAGTCGCTTGGTTTGGGTCTCTCTGCTGGATTGATGCATGGGTGCACGGTAAAGTTGGGGCTTAGAGAAGTTTTGTTGACAATCTTGAAAAGTTTTGAAGGTTCACCAAAAGATATGGAGGACAAACTAGACGCAGGAAAAGAAGGAAGCACCCATATATCATCTGGTCTGGCTTTCGAAGGTACTGTGGTTTCCGGTGGTCACATCATAGATGATCCCACATTCGAAGGCTTCGACTATGTTGCCTCTGATACCGATGAAGCGGAACCCGAAATAGTTGAGCTTTCGAGAGCCTACTATGATATACGCCCCTCATCTGGAGCTATAGAACTTAAAAGGTTTGAGAGACCAATATCTGCCAAGGAAACGATCGAAAGCCTGGATCCGTTGTTCTTACCAATACTTGGAGACTCGCTCGTCACCGAAACTATCGATGCGGCACTTGCAAAGAGTGCCGACGGTTACTTATCGATTGAGATGGCCATTGATTGTCTCGAAATATCGTCAATATCGAATAAGATGGTCTCACCTTGGAAGCTGACGAACATGACTCAATCTTCCAGCAGCAGTATGACCGAGTACACCACGATCGACTCGGCGGTATTTGAGCTTGAGCCAGACCTGCACATTGGCGATCGTTCAGCGAGTACAATGAGCGTATCTACACAGGTTTCTTCAGCAATGCCACTCGACGGTGGCTCGAAAGCCGATGCTTATTCCAACGCCTCTCCATGCATTGTTTCAAATGGAACAGCGCAGTGTGCTGATCCAAACAATCAAAGCACCAGTCTGAAAGCCAAGGTAGATTCGGATCAAGTGTCTGAAGAAAAAGAGACCTCCGATTCCAAGTCAAACCCAATGACTTGTCCAGGCGGTGCTCCAAAACCTATTACAAAAATTGAAATATCAGCTGGACGCCTATCGAATGCGGTCACCCCAAGCTCAAGGTCGTTTCCTGCGCAAATTGATCTGAGCGACAGCAATCTTCCTATTCTAGTCAGTTTCGGGAACATCGATCATGGGCTGACAAAGTCCTCGCCTTGCACTGGGGCTATTCTGAGTGATGCGAGTGGAATCGATAGCCAATTACCTGTTCCTATTCGAAACCCCAAAAATTATGCGCTAAGTGGCTCCACCAATGCAGCGCAAAATAAGACAGAAACCAACGACGAAGCACAGATTGCACAAGAGAATACGAAAGCAAGGGATGGCGGCAAAAATGCTGCTATTGACGTTCCCAATCATGCGCGTGGGCAAGTCGTGGCCAGTGCGCTCCCTTGGACAAACAGTACAAAATCACCAGAGAGCCAGTCATCCTGGAATGCGAAGAGAGGAAAGAGGATAACAGTATTGACTAGTCGGGGACTTGGACTAGAGGGTATTGTCCAGATCCAATACTGTTTGCCGAACTTAATTCACGTTTTCAAACTACAGTCCAAGAAGATCAGGTGCCACCGTCTGGTGACGAACTTTCACTAGTTTTACCAACGAAGCATAATAATTTGAGATCTCCAGATACTGGAACAGTAACCGTTGCAAGTACAGGTCCGAATAGTTCTGTCCTGGTAAGTGGACAATCGGAAGTTCAAACTGGACCGAAGCTTCCTTGCCTCGAATCTAAGTCCATCACCGCTCGCTTGAGTCGATCGCAAACACCCCATTCGGTGGAACTTCTTACGGATGACTGCATCCATCGCACACTTCTGCACCATCCAAAAGCCCACAAGCTGCTGCGAATGGAGTTTCCTCATCTCCAAACCCCTCCCCCACATCCTGCTGACGAACAGTGCCGAGAGCACCGATTTTCTCCGCATTCATTACCGTTACCGATTGTCAGAGAAAATCGCGCAATGCCCGCGCCTGTGGTTCAAATGCTCCGGCCTTTGAGGGTTAAAGAGCTTCGGGTTAAGCGGGAGCTGGAACTTCAGGCATGCTACCTGGGGCCAACATCACCTGTCTCGAAGATGTTTCTTGAGAGAAAGCATGTGCGAGCAGTGTCCCGTTTGCTCCAACCGCACGGAAGTAGCGATACAGTGGATACTGGGGCAGCGAAAAAGAAGGAACTGGTTGTGAACGAGCAGTGGAGAAGGATAATGAAGTTCGGTGAGCATGTCTTTATTTCTTGAAGTTGAGGCTAATATTCTTCTATTTTTTTGTTGGGAAGACGCCGAACCGCTCACGCCAACATTCAACCTGAAAACCTCACCAACTACCACGTACAGAGTCTTAAACTCACCATTGAGTGAAACACTCAAAAGCTTTCCATCGAAGAATAAGGATCAGACGATACAGAAGGAAGGTTCTAACGAAGAAGAGTTGCGGGATCAAAGGAAGATGAGTAAATCAAAGCGATCTTCGGTCGCAGTTGAGCGATACCGGACATTGCAGAGCAAGGCTAGGGAAGAGCGACGCATTGGGCAGCCCCAGTTTGTTCTGACGACATTCAAGCCAATGCATTAATAGAGTTTCACATCTTTCACATCAGCCACAGCGGCTTTGCGGCCACAAGTGGCAAACGTGTGGCTGGACACAAAGGTTGGAATCCAAGAGACCAGCGACGGGAACGAGGAGGGACCGGCGACTCATAAGTACGGAATACATCTGCTTGCGGTCATTTGCACCTCTGTCTTGGCGTTTAAATCGATCGGCGTCAATCACCATGGCCTCTTCAACCTATGTAATTAAGCGGGGATATGCCCAAGTGAAGGAAGACGGATTCAAAAGCTTCATCTGGTCGAAAAGATGGATGCTGCTCAGAGAGCAGATTTTGACTTTTCACAGGAACGAGGTGAGATGTCACCTTCGCACACTCATTTTGACTAGCCACCAACTAACTTACTCTCCGAAGAACACTTACCAAGCCCTGGTGGTCCTGTTCTTGAAGGAAGTGGAAGCTGTGAACCGTTCAGAAGTAAAGGAAAACACTTTCGAAATCCAGATGAAGGACGGAAAGACTTACTACGTCGCCTGCAAAAGCGATGAAGAAGTTTATTCGTGGATGGATGAGATATATCAGGTAATTGATCGGAATCGCAATCTAAAGAGTTTATTAACTTCAATCTGAAGCGCTCGCCATTGGGAATTTCCACCCCGACCAACTTCGTTCACAAAGTTCATGTCGGCTTTGATCCTATAACTGGACTTTTCTCAGTACGTCCAATCGTATCTTGCCCAATTCTGTCTGATCGATGTTTGTTACAAAGGGTCTTCCTGGAGATTGGAGGTCGCTTCTTGAATCCTCGAATATCTCAAAGGAAGAGATGAGCAAAAACCCTCAGGCTGTGCTTGATGTTCTCGAATTTTACACGGAGAACATGAAGAGCCAGCAGCAGGATATGATTGCACCTCCCGCGCCTAGAAGGCCACAGCAAAATCCTGACATGTCCCAGTCGCCTTACAGATCTGAGAATGGCTTGAGGACTCCACCCATGAATGATCCTTATGGTCAACCTCAATCAATGGTACGTTATTCTACTTTGACCTCAATTTTACTTGTTTATTATTGCTTCAGTCTCGGAACTCTCCTCCACAGCCCACTCGCCCCTCAATGTCACAACGACCACCGGAGCGTCCCGCTGTGGGTCCTCCGATCCTCCCGCCATTACGGGCTCGCGGTGATTCATTGGTGAGTCCAACGCAAATTTTAAGACGAATCTATGACTTAAATTCTCGGTAGATGCCAAGTGCGAAAGTTCAGGAATACAGATCCAACTATCCCACCCGTAAGAAGTTACGTAGATCATCCATGCAGTGTTTAATTATTTTTTTTTGAAAGGTTCGGAAGTGGACGAAAGGGATTATGGAGACCGAGACCGATCTGACCGGGACAGGGATAGATACGAACGAGATCGTGCTGATCGAGAGCGTGATGATCGTGACCGAATGGAGCGTGATAGAGAAGCGCTACGAGAGCGAGAGAGGGCTGTTGAACGGGAGCGTGAACGTGAGCGAGAACGTCAGGAGCGTGAACGCGAGCGAGAGAGGGAGCGTGCCGAACGTGAGGCACGAGCTGCAGCTGTGGCAGAGAGGGAGCGAATTGAGAAGGAGAGAGGTAGGGAGCGCGACGGGGAGAAAGAGCGGGGCAGGGAGCGGGAGAAGGAGAACGTGGAACTAAAGGACGAACCGGCACCGTCCACTCCAAAGAAAAAGAAGGACCCTCGGCTTTCGACCATGACTGAAGCGCAGGTTATGGATAAACTTCGGTCAGTTGTCTCGAAAGGAGATCCAACAACGATGTACACTAAGATTAAGAAAGTCGGACAAGGGTTGGTTCAAGCATTGTCACTTTATTCTCAGTTGACACTCCCTTTCCTATTAAGTGCATCGGGATCGGTGTACTTTGCAAAGGACAATCGCAATGGTGAACAGGTGGCCATCAAGCAGATGGACCTCGCCGCACAGCCTCGCAAGGAGCTCATTGTCAACGAGATTCTCATTATGAAAGAGTCACAGCATCCCAACATTGTCAACTTCAGAGACGCATATCTGCTCCGTGGAGATTTGTGGATTGTGATGGAATACATGGAGGCAGGTGCTCTCACGGATATCATTGACAACAACACCATGAACGAGAGCCAGATCGCGGCAGTTTGTCAAGAGGTGAAGAAATCGACAGTCCTTCCTTTTTCGACGTTCTCAACTAATTTTAATTTTAGGCGGTCCGAGGTCTTCACCACTTGCATTCGCGTGACATTATTCATCGTGACATTAAGAGCGACAATGTGTTGCTGAACGCCGATGGCCACGTCAAAATCAGTGAGCTGTTAGGGCTCCTTTGAAAATAGTCGGGGCTAATGACTTGTTTTCTCCTCTAGCTGACTTTGGTTTCTGTGCAAAGCTTACCGCGGATCGAGGCAAGCGTGCAACCATGGTTGGAACACCATACTGGATGGCCCCCGAAGTCGTGAAGCAAAAAGAGTACGGCCCGCGTGTCGACGTTTGGTCGCTTGGGATCATGGCAATCGAAATGATCGAAGGCGAGCCTCCATATCTGGAGGAAGAACCTCTCAAAGCTCTGTACTTGATTGCTACCAATGGAACACCCACACTCAAGAACCCCGAAAAGCTCAGTGGGGTTTTTAAAAACTTTTTGGGACGCTGTTTGGAGGTGGATGTGAACAAGAGGGCGTCCACTGAGGAGTTGTTGACGGTAAGTTGTTATCGCTGGTTCGGCGGTTCAATAATGGGAATTGCTCATTATGAAAATCTTGTCTTAAGCATCCGTTCTTGAAGCTTGCAGCTCCACATACGGCACTTACACCCTTGGTCAAGCGGGCTCGAAAGGCTTGAGTTGATTGTTCATTGAGAATTTAGTCAAGTTTGCCCTGACGCAACCATTTTATGTTCTTCTTGGTCTGACATATCCCTTTCAACGATGTTGTGTGTGTGACGTCTGGAGCAAATATGTCATCTGTTTCTTGTCCTCTCTCTCTTTCTCTCTCTCTCTCTCTCTCTCTCTCTCTCTCTCTCTCTCTCTCTCTCTCTCTCCCTCTGTGGATTGTTTTGGTTTCGAGTTCTCATCATTTTTTGTTGGCCATATGAAACATTATAAGAAACTATCAAAAAAACAAACGAAGAAAGGAGTCAACATGTTGAGGTGGAGGGACAGCGAGAAAAGGTAAACTCACAACCAAAACCTTCGAGAGCCACGAGCTACTACTAGACCACACAGAAATAAGTGAATCGAAACACAGTTAACTTTCTCAATAAAATGGTCCCACCTCACTTATTTTGACGGTGTGGCAGAACGAGTAACCGGGAGGAAACGGCGATAAAAGCACGGCTAGAATAAGTGACAAAGGCAGGATTCTTCAATGTGATGCAAGATGTAGTTTTGCGTACGGAGGCAGGAATATTGGTTGTATTCAAGATCTGACTTAGCATCACAAGTACAAGAACAAGGAGTAATAAAGAACAACCCTTAAGAACTGTCAAGAACAAGAAAGACAAATCTAAGGAGGCACAAAGAGTAGCTCTACTTAAGATGTTTCCATCAAGTCAGCTATTACTAAGTAATGCCAATAAACACCCAAGTGTGTACTAGTGAGAAAAGAGCGAAGCTACGTGAATTATGAGCCATGTGGCCGTCACGGTAAACTGGCTTAGGAACGGTAGGAGGCGGACCTGTTAGATTTGGAGACCTATTGAGGATTGTGGCGCTAAATGCACGTTAAGTTGTCGTAAGACAATGTCTTTAAGGCAAAGGTATGTATCGATAGCAGTTGGATGACTTATAATTGGGTACCACTGTTCAGATCATCGCGTGACAAAGGCTTACTCGACATAATTCCATGGACGGCGCTCCACGTTTTTAGTCACCTTAATAGCCTCGCTACGTGATCGTGACAACCGTCCCGGTGTAGAACTCAAGGTTTGATCCGCCCAATAGATTCGACCAATCTTTTGGCATACCCTTGGTACTTAAATCAGGAAATCTAGCGTCTTTGCAATTCGGGTTCACTGACAGTTACGTGGCCAGTGGCCGCATCGAAACCAACACAAACATGATGAGCAAAGTTTTGTCGGCACAGAGATCAAGCGTGGAGAGCGCTAAGATGATAATGATCTCTAGTATCACTGTTTGAACCATTCACCCGCACACTTAACCTTGTTTATTTCGTCAATCCACGAATAAGACCTTCAGATGTGAAAAGAGCTCCTTCGAAATTTGCTCCATATCTGAAGCACCTACCAGGTCGCCTGCACCGAAGCAGTTCTTTTCACATCTGATCTAGTGACTCTCGATGCCACTCAGAATAATTACGCCAGATGCTTGCGAAGTACTCTGTCCTAAAAAGTACCAAGAGAGGCGCTATTACAACAGAACTGAGCGAGGGAACACAGCTCACTCTTGTGAAAAGTGAGGACCTCGTCACAGGCCATTGGCCAGTGACTAGACCAAAAAGTCATGATGCCGCCTTCCTTAACTGAGTTTCTCCCCGCTAGACTTACGGCATTGATATTGTGGAAGTGACAGCTTGTGCGCCGAGTGAGGCAGCGCCAGCGCAGAGCTGGAGCTGTTTGTATTGATAACCTTTTCATATTTCAACCTTGCGACAAAATTTATCCATTATGGCCCTTTCGCCGCAGTTAGTGATTAATCAAAAGGCTGTCATCATCACAACGAAGTCGACTGCAGTGTGGTATTCGCAATGGTAGATCAATTGAACGGAAAGTCGTAAAAATGAAAACTCACTTAATTACCATGAATGAAACAAGAGGCATTTTTAGAACAAACCAATACCAGAAGACACCACACAGTAGCAGATTGCGCAGGAGCTTAGTTGGAAAAGGGGGAAAAAACAAATTCATAACCACGAACGGTGCAGAAATAGCCGCGCCATAAACGAAACTCATATCAAAGTGAATATTCAATTGCTCTAATGGGGGTTTCACGAGCGAATCAATGCTTTGAGCATTGCTAGACAAAAACACATACTTTCGTGAAGGAAAGATTGGATTGTGCTGAATTGTTCAAGCCTTCTGAACTCGTTTCACAACGGCTGAGAGACCACTCGCCGGTACCGATAGTCGGAATAATGGGTGCTGAGGGTTCAACAGAATTAAAAATTTCTTCTCATCAGCGACAGAATTACTCACCGATAGAAGCTCGTCAGCAGATGCGCGTTTGGCAACATCAACCTCCAAGCATCTTCCAAGGAAGTTTTTGAACACGGTGCTGAGTTTCTCAGGGTTCTTAAGTGTGGGCGTGCCGTTCGTAACGATAAGGTAAAGCGCTTTCAGGGGCTCTTCGTCAAAGTAGGGTGGCTCGCTCTCGACCATCTCGATCGCCATGATTCCGAGCGACCATACATCAACCTTTGGGCCGTAATCCTTCTGCTTTACGACCTCGGGGGCCATCCAGAAGGGCGTACCGACCATGGTTGCACGCTTCCCGCGCTCAGGGGTGAGCTTTGCACAATACCCAAAATCGGCTTTGGAGAGGTATACTCATTGAGCAAAGAGAGTGACTGGTGGGATATGGACACTCACTGATTTTAACATTGCCAGATATGTCCAATAGGACGTTATCGGACTTGATATCACGATGAATAATTTGTCGAGAGTGAAGATGTGAAAGACCCTTGAGCGTCTGAAAATCTGTTCACCATGTGCATTATAATACTGACACAGGAGCAATACCTCTTGGCAGATAGTAGCGATCTGTCCCTCAGTCAATGCCGTCCTTTCAATGATCTCGTTCAACGGGCCAGCTTCCATGAGCTCCATGACGATCCACAAGTCCCCACGCATCAAGAAAGAATCCTTAAAGTTCACAATGTTGGGATGTTGAGACTCCTTCATGATAAGAATTTCGTTCACGATCAGGTCTTTGCGTGGTTGTGCCGCCAGGTCCATCAGCTTAATGGCGACACGTTCGGCGGTGCGGTTGTCTTTGGCTACGTACACAGTTCCTGACGCTCTAAATGCCGAGCAATGTCAGTAACTGAAACAGTGAGAGTTTGATCACGTACCCTTGACCAATCTTCTTGACTTTGGTGTACATGGTTGTTGGGTCAGCCTTGTTTACAATTGATCGTAGCTTTTCCATAATCTGCTCCTGTGGCAACGTCGAAAGCCGGACTTCCTTCGGTGAAGCTTTTTTGACCGCAGCCTCAGCCTCTGCGAGCTTTTTCTTGGCTGCGGCTGCGGCAGCTGCCTCTTTCTCTTCCTTCTCCCGCTGCTCCTTCTCTCGTTGCTCCTTTTCTAGCAGCTCTTTTTCTCTCTGTTCTCGCTCTCGTTGCTCCCTCTCTCTCTGCTCTCGCTCTCGTTGCTCCCTCTCTCTCTGCTCTCGTTCGCGTTGCTCCTTTTCTCTGAGCTCCCTTTCCCGCTCACGTTCACGTTCCTTCTCACGCTCGCGTTCCTTCTCACGCTCGCGTTCTTTTTCACGTTCGATCTCTTTCAGCCGCTCCTTTTCCCGCTCAATTTCTCTCAACCTCTCGCGGTCACGCTCAATCTCCATCTCGAGCTCCCACTCCCGCTCGACGCGTTCGCGCTCAATACGCTCCAATTCAAGACGTTGGCGTTCCCTCTCGGAAAGATCGCGTCGCTCCCGCTCGATCTGCTCCCGTTCACGCCTGTCGCGCTCCCGCTGTTCGCGTTCGCGCTGTTCACGCCGCTCACGTTCGAATATTTCACGTTGCTCGCGCTCGTACTGCTCACGTTCTGCACGTTCGCGTTGCTCCCTACGGTCGCGTTCGCGCTCGAGTTTATCACGCTCCATGCGCTCGCGCTCAATACGGTCTAGGCGGTCACGTTCTCGCGACGCCTCCAACAAATCAGTGCCTGAATTAAGAAGTTCTTCAGTCAGTGACTTATTATGAAACAAAAATTCAAGCCTTTACGTGATATGTGAGCAATCCGTGGATCACGCGGGTCAGGCTGGACTTTGGCCGGAACGGCAGGTGCCTGGAGGAATAATGACATTTAAACCTTTCTGTTTTCCAAACCTACGCGGTGATCACATACAAGAGAATCACGGCGGGCGCCAACAGCAGGAAGCGTGCTCTGAGGAGGCGGTGGCCTTGTGAGGGCTGGTGGTCTTTGAGGGGCATATCGGCCCTACAAGGTCAAAATTAGTATTTGAAATTCTGAAAACAATATTCGCACGTTTCCATATCCGGGCGAAGAAGGGGGGCTACGGTAAGAGTCATCAGATGAGGTTCTTGGAGGAGGGTCGATAGACATGATTCCAGGTGATGGAGCTCCCGTAGGACGCTTTGGTGCGGGCATGATAGCATCGTCGCGTGATCGGGACAAAGTTGCAGTATAGAACTCAAGGACATCAAGAACTGCCTGGGGGTTTTTGGACATTTCCTCCTTTGAAATATTTGACTTTTCCAACAGATTTGACCAGTCTTTGGGCATGCCCTATTACCAGAATTCAGAAAACTGTGCCGGACAATGCAAGGGTTCTCTTACTGTGAAAAGGCCGGTAATACCGTCAAAACCTACATGAACTTTGTGCACAAAGTTTGTCGGTGTTGAAATGCCTCGTGGAGAGCGCTGGGGGAGCAGTAGTAATTTGTAAAGGCTCACGACTTTACCACAGGTCCCACCTTGTATATCTCATCCATCCAGGAATAAAGGTCGTCATCACTTCTACATGCGACATAGTAGCATTTTCCGTCTTTGAGCAAAATTTCGAAGCAGTTTTCTTTGACTTCAGAGCGAGTTACGTTCTCGATATCATTAAGGACGATGACGGCAGATGCTTGAGTGCTGGTCTGTGATGCAACTCATTTATAAGCCAAGGAACAAGCAACGTGGCGACAAGAGCATCGGCATGTTAAGGGGTTATACCTCACTCTTGTGAAAGGTAAGGACCTGTTCGCGGAGGACAAGCCAGCGTCTCGACCAGAAAGTCATGATGCCGTCTTCCTTGACCTGGGCATCTCCCCGCTTGACGTACGCCATTGCACGCAAACTTTCTGCTCTCTGGTGGACTGAGCAGACGAACCGCTGGTAACGAGGCGCGACAAAAGGAAAGCGCTGGTTGGTCGATTCTGGGAGCGTGGCGGAATGTGGCTTAGTGATGGGTGGGTTTCTAGTGGCTGTGCATGTGGTGCTGGTTTGAAGATGTCGCAGCACCAGCACTCAAGCGTGGTCAAGAGCGGGTATGCCCAGGTCAAGGAAGATGGTCTCAAGAGCTTCATGTGGTCGAAGCGGTGGATGCTTTTGCGCGACCAGATTCTCACTTTCCACAGGAACGAGGTGTGCTTGCTGAACCTATCGCACCAACACCCCCATCAGCAGTTTCTCACTGACTTTCTAACTTTTTGACTGCAGAACACCTACCAAGCACTTAATGTCTTGTTTTTGAAAGAGGTCGAAGGTGTTAACCGCTCCGAAGTGAAAGAGAATACCTTTGAGCTCCAGATGAAAGATGGGAAGACATTCTACGTTGCTTGCAAAAGCGACGACGAAGTTTATTCATGGATGGACGAAATCTATCAGGTAGAGCCGAACGCGTTATGAGCATTGAAAACGATGAAGTTTCTGAGCTCGTATCGCTCCAAACCAGCGCTCACCGTTGGGCATTTCCACCCCAACCAATTTCGTCCACAAAGTTCATGTTGGTTTTGATTCTATTACGGGCCTGTTCACGGTTTGTTATTCTGCGCAAACGGTAGCCTGATTCGAAATAACGCTGAGGTACAGGGTTTGCCGCAAGACTGGCGCTCTCTCCTTGAAAAGTCAAACATCTCCAAAGAGGAAATGACAAAGAACCCACAGGCAGTGTTAGATGTCCTCGAGTTTTACACTGAGAACATGACCAGCCAACGAAACAACATGATTTCACCTCCGCCCAAGACACCAACATCACCAAACATGTCTTACGACTCTGCGTACAGCTCAGATGGATACAGAAGTGAAACATACAGTCCCCCTTCTCCAGGAATGAACGTGAGGCTTGAAACCATGCTCCATTGTCCGAAACTAACAACACCACTCTCTACTTTGCCGCAGGGTCGTGTTGTTCCCCCAAGACCTCCAGGTGCATCTCGCCCACCTCCTCCGTCAGGTCCTCCCCAGGTCGGAATCCGAAGAGACTCCTTGGTAAGATTTGTATTTCGAGTTGTCATCCTCTTAACACCAGGTAAATTCTCACTAGGCTCCCTCTATTCATGCTGGACGGGCACAGGGAGAACTTCGAGATCCTCGTGCGACCTACAATCAGGTGGAATATCGTGATCCACGCTCCACCTACATGTCTCGTACGTTCAAGGCGTATCTCACATCACAAACAGTCGTTAACATTCTTAAATAGGAATGGATCCATATGAAGAAAGAATGGAGAGAGAACGAGCAGAGAGGGTAGAACGGGAGCGCATGGAACACGAGCGGTACGAGCGCGAGCTCGTCCAGCGAGAACGCGAACGCCTCGAACGCGAGCAAGTCGAGGCCGAGAGGCTCGAACGTGCTGATCGCGAACGGGAGCGGCTGAACCGAATCGAACGTGAAAGACTGGACGGTTCAGCACGGCTCGAGCGGGAACGACTCGACCGCGAGCGTATGGAACGTGAGAAAGCTGAGCGTGAGGCAGAGAGGGCTCGTCAAGATCGTGAAAGGTTGGAGCGAGAGCGCGCTGAGAGGGAGCGCGTAGAGAGGGAGCGCGCAAAAGAGCGCGAGCGTGAGCGGGCGTTGGAACGGGAAAAGGCAGAGAAAGCCGAGAGAGATGCTAGAGAGGCACGTGAGGCGAAAGAGAGGGAGAGACAAAAAGAGCGTGAGAAGGAAAGGGAGAAGGAGAAAGAGCGAGAAAGGGAACGCGACAGGGAGCTTGCATCAAATGGTGGAAGCAAGGATGACGGTGAGAGCAAGGAACTTGCCGCAATCGTTCCAAAAAAAAAGTCTGGAAAGGAACCAAGATTGTCGACAATGTCGGAATCCCAGATCATGGAGAAGCTGAAGGGAATTGTGAACAAGTCAGACCCAACAACTCTGTACACGAAGGTCAAGAAAATCGGTCAAGGGTAAGTTCATTTTTTTTATGTTAATGGAGTTCATTCTTACATTTTTGTTTGCTTCAGGGCGTCAGGCACAGTATATGTGGCAAAAGATAATCGCACCGATGAAAGAGTAGCCATTAAGTTGATGGATTTGTCGGCACAACCCCGCAAAGAGCTTATCGTGAATGAGATTTTGGTCATGAGGGAGTCTCAGCACCCGAACATTGTCAACTTCAAAGATTCATTCCTTCTCCGTGGCGACCTATGGATTGTGATGGAGCTGATGGAAGCCGGACCACTCAACGAAATCATTGACAACAACACCATTAATGAGGGCCAGATTGCCGCAATCTGCCATGAGGTATGTGACGTATATCTTGGCGCACGAAACCAATCCTTATGGCGGCCTTCTAGTCCATCAAAGGTCTACACCACCTTCACTCACGACAAATCATTCATCGAGATATTAAGAGTGACAACGTTCTGCTCAACGCAAACGGAAATGTCAAGATTAGTGAGTACACGAGGGATCATATAATAGTCATTTTCTCAATGGTTTTGCGACAATAGCCGACTTTGGTTTCTCTGCCAAACTCACAGTTGACCGTGGCAAACGTGCGACCATGGTTGGAACGCCGTACTGGATGGCTCCCGAAGTCGTAAAGCAAAAGGAGTACGGTGCGAAAGTCGACGTTTGGTCGCTTGGTATCATGGCAATCGAGATGATTGAAGGGGAGCCCCCGTACCTTGAGGAAGAGCCACTGAAAGCGCTCTATCTGATTGCGACCAATGGTACACCGACATTGAAGAACCCTGACAAGCTCAGTGGGGCGTTCAAGAATTTCTTGGGCCGATGCTTGGAGGTGGACGTTTCGAAGAGGGCGACTATGGAGGAGCTTTTGACAGTAAGTAAACCAACAACATTTGGGAAGCATTTTATTTAACAATGTGCTTTTTTTCAGCATCCATTCTTGAGATTGGCTGTGCCATTAAGTGCGCTTGCACCTTTGGTGAAGCGAGCAAAGAAGGCTTAAGAACTTTACCCTTCACTTCAGTCTGGCAGTGGTAGAGCTATGCGGTTTTGGATTTAATACTGCTATTTCAATTCTTTCTTGCAGTGTTGTCAGCTGCTTTTTTTTTGTTGTGCGAACACCTTCCAAGCATTGCCTCGCCTTTCGGTCACAAATATCAGTTGTTTATTCTTACTATGCATTCGTATATTGTTCGTACATTTGTTGAGCCTCTTGGAAGTAATTTTTCTTCAATATTCAATATTGTGTGAGGATCTGTTGTGATGGAAATTGGTGTGGGATCTGTCCAACCGCGGCAGCTAATCCGACCATGAAGAGAAGATCAAGTGCAGTTACTGAAGTTGCATCTTTTAAAGCGCTCAGGGTCGCCACCTCACAACCAACGCAACACCCGACAGCTGCACAATCGGCGCCGCCCATGATCCCGTCATGCCATATCGGCCCGGTCATGTACGCGGACAATCCTTACGCGCACGCGTATGCAGCCCCGAGTTTTGGATTTATCTACCCATCCTCTACGGGCCGAGGTCCGCCTCTGCAGTGATGCAGATGGGCGGCGACGGAACGTGCATGGGCTTCGTTCCGTTACCGTACCGTGTTCCCGCACGCATGTAGTCTCTGACGTACGCACTGACGGCGTCGGGGATGGCAGCGCTGGTGGAGATCAAAAGAAGGCGGAAAAGAATGCACAGAGACGGATCGCATGACCTCCATCATCCAGTGGAACGAAGCCGCTGGGAAGAAGAACGAAGCGAGAAAGCGGAAGCGGAGTGCGGATCATGAGAAAGGGGAAGCGGAAGCAGGTAATACCGCGGCCGCAGAGGGCCAAGCATCAACCTATGTATTCGCACCAGCTTTTGGAGGATGCCGATGATGGTTTACTTCCCATTTGCTTTCCCTCACCAGCATGGAGTTTACCCCACTGTGCCAGGAACCGTTGGCCCAAATGGCAAGAGCCAAATGGTTGTCCCGGTCGCAATGAGCGGAGCTGCAAATGTGAAAGTTGCAACAGCGAGTACGCCGTTGGCGGCAGTAGATAAGTCGACGTTGGGGGGAGGGCCAATCGTTGTGGGATCACGAAAGAAAGAGCCGAAGGATGATTTGGAAAAAGGGGAGACCAGCGATCCAGTCGTAACGAAACAAGTTGCTTCGGGAGGCATGGGAACGAGAAAGTAATGGCAACATTTCTTCTGGATTTGACTTCGAAGGACTGATACCATTGACATGGGCAACAACACTTTTTTCTTGGACAAAGACTTTCTATAGAATCATCTCTGTTTTACATTCTGACATATTATTATCGATCACTTGTGGATTGTTTTGGCTCTCTAATGGAATGAACATCTGAAAAACACTGTACGTCCAAAAGGCAGGGTGAGTGCACGATGGACACCGATACGGTCTGCCCCCGTTTTGGCTTTTGTGAGTTCAATGCTTACTCGCTCTTGTCAAATTGCCTCATCGGAGGACCAGCTACTACCTCGCCAGAGGTGCCGGAAGTTTTTTGCGAAAGAGCACTTATCAGGTGCTGTCCCAAGGCGAATGAATTTAGAGGAGACACCCGCCAGTGTGTTCAAAAGAAGGAATCCTGCCTCCAAAGCTACAGATTGTTGTTTTAAAGCAGCACGAACACTAAGCCACACGTTAAAATTCTTGCTTTCGAGAAATCACGAATCCAAGAATGGTAGCCAGGAGCATTCACCGAGGTAGCTCTGTGATCGGAATCGCGGTATACGTCGTTTTAATTTTCTTGCAGGAACCCTTCAAACCCGCTATGCTACTTCGAATTGGTCCAAGGGGACAGGACGCTGGGGCGTATCGTTATGGAGATCATCGCAGACGCTGTCCCAAAAACTGCCGAGACCTTCAGCGCACTTTGCACGGGCGAAATCACAACCGAGGCTGGCCTGCATTTGCATTACAAAGGCTCGATCTTCCGCAGAGTAAGTCATCATAGTTTGGGACCAAGCAAAACCAGATGGATAACGCGCTACACTTTTGTAGGTGATCAAGGGCTTTATGATCCAGGGAGGCGGTAGGGGAGAAGGAATCATTGGTTAACGTGTGTGATTGAACGTGTTGTTTTGCATCAGGCTTTACGAACAGGAACGGTACCAGGCTTTGTTCAGGAGAGGCCAAGCGTACAGTCACTCCAATAGCCACGAGGATGCCCTGAAGGACATGAAGGAGGCGGCAAAGCTGTCTCCAGACGATAAGTTGATCAAAAGCTTGGCGGCAAAGATTGTGAAAGGAGTAAAGGACAAGCTCCGAAAACCAAAAGCTCCAAAAACCAAGTAGCTCGCTTGTTGCACATTACGTCTCGTTAAAGGTGTCAGGAACACCATTTCCTGAAAGTGCTCCGTGCGCGTAAAACAAAATCTGCCCATCTCTTGCCATGTTCAGCTAAAAGCCCCGTAATTTAACTCAAGCCCACATGTCAACCAACATCTGGTCACATAGTCCACGCACGCTTGCAAACTCGAGAACGACTCTGTGTACTTCATCTCCAGTCCGCTATTCTTCCACCACTCAAAACAGGGATCCCTCCGTGTTGCACGCCATGTCAATCGCATCATTTGTGTACTTCAATTCCAGCCCACTCGATTTCCACCATTCCAGAACGTGAACCAGACCTGAATTTGCTAGCTTCATCAATCGCAGCAGAATTGCATTTCAACTCGAGGCTGCAGTAAGTCAAGAATATGGAGCATCCAAATTTTGCTTGCTCAATGCCGCGGAGGAGTACTCCAAGGCAAGGCCGCTGACCTTCCACCAATCGAGGACTTTCAACTTTTCGTTCCATATCAGATCGATTGTGTCGTTCGAATACTTCAGCTCCAGCTTGCTGTACTTCCACCACGCGAGCACGTCTATTTGTCCCCGCAAGCTCGCAAGGTTCATGCACCTCTCAGAATACCTCCTTTCCAGCCCACTCGCTCTCCACCAATCAAGCACAACTAGAGCCCTGTCCATGAACGCCGCGTCCAATGTGCTAGGAGATATCTTCAGCCCGTCCGCTGGCTCTCCACAAATCGAGCACATTCAGGTGCAGGTTGTAACTCGCACCTTGGATCCCTCGGTGGCCGTACTGTGAGTCTACTAGCTCTTGTGCAGAGAGGATCGTTGTCACGTGTTTTTTGATTTACGCCAGGACGGCACATTTGTATAGAGTGCACGTTTGACACGTACTTAGCTCGTGTCCGCTGGACTTCTACCAGTCGAGCACGACGGCGTGGCTGTTTGCGCTAGCCTCATCCATGGCCACTGAGGTGTAGTGGACATGCTCGGGAGGGAAAATGGGAAGTACTTCGACACGACCACGTTTGCTGGCCATGTTCATGGATGTTACGCAGGGGAGAAGGTTTCATTGGACATGCCGTCGTCTGGTGCGGTGGCGACTTTGAAGGTGAGCTGTGGGCTCCGTGATGAGGTCCCAAGCTCTATGAGGATCAGATCGACAACCTCGATGGGCAGAAGAGTGGTTCGAAGATCACGGCTCATGTTGGGGATGAGAAATGAAAATTGCTTTGTCGAATAACAACATCTTGATTGTTTTCGGCGAGCATTCACCAGCTCTATTGTTAAGTCGGGCATTTGCGAGATCGACGTTCGAACTTCCTGCTCAATGCTTGCTTTCTCGCTCCTCATTTTCGACATTCGAATGCATGAATCTTACCTGATCTGTCACCGTGTTTTTTCAAGAATGTACTTCCTTTTTGTTATGGAGACTGCCAAATGGTGATTTTGAAGTGTTTCAATCATATAATGCTCAATGCAAAATCAATGAACTTCAAGTTGAAAAACAGTGTGTGAACAGTCAGCGGGAGATCGCATGAAGATTACTGATAACGAGTTGCAGGGTCAGGTATCTGGGACGTTCCGGGTATCTACTGGATTGGTTGAAGCCATTTCCGCAAAACCAATGGGATACTGTTACGAAACAACCTCAGGCATCAGAAACGCAAAACGCCGTATTCAACATTAATATTAAGATCATGCTTCTCAACCCGAACTCAATCAAGTTCAACAATCAAGTTAAGTCGCCTAATCCGCAAAACGAAAGTTCGTCGACCCCCTTCTCCTTACTGGGCGATGTTTCAGATCTGCGACTGACTCTTGAGAGTTCTGAGAATCCGCTTCCTCAGGCGTTAACGGAACAGATGTGGGAATATTCTTGGATGTGGTATTTGGTGGTGGCCTGGCTGGTGTAGGTTGAAGGGTGCTGCCTATGGATCCCTGAACAACGGTGATCGCGGGAGGTGTCTCCCCTTCTAGCTCTGCAATCCAATCTCGATAGTTGTCGGGTATGTCCGAAGCGACTTTTGGAAAGACACGCGAGCTTCGTTTCCGGTCAACCCTCTCATTTTCGACAAACTGGCCCCACAATGACGCCATACCCAAGACATGAGCCTTGCCAACAACAGCAACGATCCGTGGTGGGGATCCATCTGTCGTTTCGCGATGCGACGCGAGACTATGTACGATCTCACGGATACGTTCAACCATTCCCGCATTCCTTAGGTGCAAGAGGTAGTACATTGCCACAGGATCGAGAACGCTCTCGAGACGCGCCTGAAGCGCGAGTTCGTGAGGCGTCCCAAAATCGCTCTCGATGTGTTTGTCGATATCCTTTCTGAAAATGGCGTACGAAGCGATTGAGTAAACAGCCCTTCCAGCCCACGACATTCGACGTCTCTTGCAATCTTCGTCGACTGTAGTGGAGGGGGTGATTCTGTCGCGCGGAGGGTTTACTTTGTAACGCCTGCGTACGGTCTCCTTGAAGTCAATGATCGCTGGATCTATTGGTCGGACCCACTGAGATGCGTGCAGATCGATGCACTTTACTATTGCGCCGCATGCAAGAGCAGAGTCGACTGCTGCACCGATCTCACCCCCGTAGCGAAGGCCATCGGCTGACGAGATTTGGGAGGCGGAGACGCCACCACGCACCAGCTCCCAAATCTGCTCACGGGATAGTTCGGATGGGTCAGGGTTTGAGGAAGATGCAGATTCGATGGATCGTTTGTGAAGGACCGAATGTTTGAAGAGATACTGCTTCATTGTGTCTGCTTCGACTTCAAGGCAGACTACTTGAGGCCTCAGTTCTGAAATGGTGCGGTTCACGCGGATTGTCGAGAGTGGAGAGGAATGATGAATCCCACAGAGAAAGAGTTGGGTTCCGGTAGGCCCGTGCACAAGAGGATGCATTGCTACTCGATCCCATTGAACATTTGCAGCAATAAGTAGGTCATCTGCGCTGTGTTGAGGCGAGAGCGAAAAGTAACGTCGAGCCGAGCGAATGCCCGCCCGCAACAACAAAAACACGCCGTCACGGAGACTTTCCGGAGTTGCCCTGCGAAGCCGCATCGAGCAAGCCACAGCCATGTCGCTTGTCCGAGTGGTAAATTTGCGATTCAAACCCGAGAATTGTGTGCGCGCTGACCAGTGGTGATCCGTTGTAGGTGCTAGTCGTAGGAGGTGCGCGATCGGGAAAGTCTTCGTTTGCTGAGCGGCTAGCCTCCTCAGCCCCGGCAAGCAACAGAGTGCCTGTCCTCGCTGCTGATGGAAACGGTGCCGATGATCCAGTTCCTCGCGTCAGTTACATTGCCACCGCTAAGCGCTCCGACCCCGAGATGCGCGACCGTATCGAGAAGCACGTTGAAGATCGGAGGGTGGCTGGCAAAGTGACCCGTTGGACTACGATTGAGGAGCCGCAGCGTCTCACCGCCGCTGTACGAAAGGCTGTTAGAGATCAAGGCGCGGACGCTATTGTTATCGATTGTCTTACTGTTTGGCTTGCGAACTACATGTCGTACCGCGGAAGATCTGGTGGCGCGTCAACCACTGATGTTCACGGTCGTCATATCGATGCCAGTCAGTCACTTTCTCCGGATCCTGATGATGGAGACGGTGTTCCTCCAATGCCGAAAGGCGAAGAGCTTGACGATGAGTCGGTGCAATGGAGCAAAGCCTACGACTCTGCTGCGAGGGACGAAATCCGACGGGCGATCACCGCAGCTCAGCAGGAAGCAATGAACATTGGCCAACCCAAACACGGGGGGCCAGTCGTGACGCTTATTTTTGTCGCCAACGAAGTTGGTATGGGTATTGTCCCGCAATACAAACTCAGCCGGTACTATCGAGATACTTTGGGAAAAATCAATCAAGATATTGGAAAGGTTGCTGAACGAGCTTACTTCATGGTTGCTGGACTTGCTCTTGATCTAAAGCAGCTTGACGCTGCTGCTACCCTGGCTGTCAACTAGCATCCATGCAGATATGACAGGTGGTTTGATTCCGTATTTTTGTCATATTGTCAGATAACAATAAAAAATTGGTTTAAATGCTAAAAACCAATCATGGTGTACATTAAATTGGACAAGAGAAAAGTTAATGCTTGATGAGGATCAACCTCACAAAAGCTACAACTTGTATCTTTGCTCAAAGCTATTTGTCAAAAAAGAAAATAAAGGCTCTGTTGAACACAATTAGACCCTTTTAATAATAGATTGGATATACCTTCTGGTTGACCGAGTTGAAGCATTCAGATTGCAAAAATCAGTTTGCCTATCAAGCCAACAGGCACGCAGCTTACGGATCTTGCAAGGCTATAGATGCTGCTGTTGTTGAAATTTGGAGCTGAAAAATGATCAGAGTGAGCAATTACATTGCCATTGAGCACTATGTGACAGTTTTGTTTTGAGAGATTTTCGACGAATGCCAGCAACTCATGTTCATGATCAGGTTTGTTACACTCTGCAGGCGTAAGTTTCTGTGACCAAAAGGTCGAAGAATCTCAAGCCAGGGTCAGAGCAATCCTGATACATTGTACACAAAATGTCCAAATTTGGTTTGCTCATCCAGGCGAACAAGAACACTGTAGTATGCCTCACGCAGGTCTATTTTGATAAAGAACAACCTTTAAGGCTGTGTAACATATCATCAATATAGCGTAAACAGGTGCTGTCCTTGTACACGGTACACCAAAGTGCTTGATACACATGAACATAGTTCCATCCAGCCTGCAAATGTTAACAACATGTTAGGTTGCCCGGATTTCTACGGACATCAGCTTGATTGAAGATAATCATCACATTGAGCCACATTTATTGTGAGTTGAGTGTTTGAGTGACAGCGGATTCGTGTCTGGAGTCGTTGTTTGGAGAGCATGTGTGTGATACTGCAATTGGTGTCATTGGTTTGTGTCTGGAGAGCGTGTGTTTGATACTCCAATCGGTGTCGTTGTGCTTAGAGTCATTTGGAGTTGATTTGGCTGAACTGGAGTTTAGAAATTTGGACACTTTCCAAGAAGATGCAATATAAGATTTGTAATAAACAATTTCTATCACAACAAACTTAGAGAGCTGTACTTTCTGTCCACCCGGACACAAGTAACAACATAAGTTCTGTAACAAACAATTTCTACCATGACAGACCTCGAGAGCTGTGATTTCTTTCCACCTGGACACTTAGAGTCTATAACGTTCCAGCCACACCACAACAAAAATGGACGCTACCTTTGTTAAACCAAAGCGTAAGGCAGTGTCCGACGCAAGCCAAAGACTGGTGGACAGTCATCCGCTTGACACGGAAGCAAAGTCTGCCAGTCCCCCGAATTTCAGAGGCATCCAACGAGGGAAACAGCACACACAACAAATGCAGACTAGGTGATTCCGGAGCAGTGAGGTACTCTATCGTCTATTTTGTATACTATGTTGATGCATGCACATAAATGGAACTAGCTACTCCACTCTTCATATACTATTGACACGGAGGGGATATAGCCTTACCAGAGACTTCTGGGACAAGTTCATGCGTAATCATACATTCCATGAAAGAACTGGCATTCCTAACTATTGGTCATGAAGACATCCTCCTTTACTCATTGGAATCTAGTAGAGTTCTGCGAGTGATCACGCGTTTGAGAAAGAATGTGATGCTAATCAGTTTGCTGCTGACAATTATATCATACTTGAGTACATCTCGTATTCATCAGGACTGGGTTGGCAAAGGATGTAACCAACGGGACCCTGACGATATGAACCAGATAAAGAAGCTGATTTGGGCTGTTCCACACAGACACAAAGTGTTCATGTAAATATCAAGCGTGTTCTAACTCAAGTTCAAATCACTCCTCTCCTGAGCAGCAAAAACCTGGCGGGTCAGGGTCAGGTACAGGTTTCAACCACTTTGGGTCCCTGTATATCACTCCTACCCGCAGTGACCTGGCGGGTGCCTGGACAAACACCACCCAAAATAAGGGTTTAACTTGGGTCACCTCTGACACCAGGACCCGACCTGGACCTGAAGTGCTCCAAGTCGTAGCTGTGGCTTCTTGCTTTGAATTTTCGATACCAAAGTCGTATGTCTGAAGCAGGACAGAGTCTGTCAACGAGTAAATAGCCAATATCTCCTTTAGTACCACGTCACGCCGGTTTGATTGAAGGAGCAGTCGATTTGACATCTGTCGATTTGACATCATGGCCTACTTCTGCTTCATCCACTTCAGAACCTGATCCCCAGAGATGCTTCAGGTGCAGTCACCGGTTCTGCACTTGATTCTCTTTCAGATGATGGTTTGGATTGTTTCAAAGCTCACCTCTTTCTAGTTCGAGGCATGGTGTTGGTAATGTTTGTCGTGGGAAGATACTGGCCCGTCTTCTTAGCCGGAATGTTAAAGGAATGTATTCTATAATACTTCCCTGACATCTCGGTTGTGCCTATCTAATGACTGAGGGGGTGTGTTAAGTATTTCGATTGATGGACTTGGCCAATCCAGTCATTGATAGTACAAAAACACAAACGCCCAATATACAGAAATGTCACTCTTCACTGAGCAACATTTCTAACTATTGAACTAAAGCATATAGATGATGATCTATTACGAGTTTGGATACCTCCGGTTATTTCTTCATGGGTTATATTTATTGCAGCCATAGGTATAGTAAACTGTCATTACTTTTCTATCATCCACTTGTAGAAGTGAAGCCCGGATCAGATCACAGCAAAGGTTTACATATGATTAACGCGTTCGTGGGAATCATGTGTGAGAACATGTTGAGGAGAGCTAGATCTCACGCACAGCTTAGCATGATTATGCTTCGCTACGCCTGTGAGAAGAAGAGTCAAACCTTATCGCTGCGATCCAGGTCTTCCGGAAGGAAAAGCCAAAACAACAGTACACTTATTTAAGGAGCCTGTGGCAATACACACAAGGAGCATTCTCTTGCGCTAGCACTTGTGACTCGCAATCTTCTTTATTCATCTCTTAGCAACATTAACCCGTGAATTAACAACACACACAACCTGAGGATCCAGACCACAGCTTTGTTCAACATACTGTCAGCATCAAACTGATTAGCATCACATTCTTTCTCAAACGCATGATCACTCTCAGAACTCTACTAGATTCCAATGAGTAAAGGAGGATGTCTTCATGACCAATAGTTAGAAATGCCAGTTCTTTCATGTAATGTATGATTACGCATGAACTTGTCCCAGACGTCTCTGGTAAGGCTATTTCCCCTCAGCGTCGGTAGTGGATGAAGACTGGAGTAGCTAGTTCCATATATGTGCATGCATCAACACACCCCACAGTCAAAGCTGCGGTAGACAATGAGGATATTGGTATGAGTGTTGAGTCGCACGTCTGTTTGTTGGTAATGTATGTATTAGTCAACAAGGGTCAAATCAGATTGACATGTAAGACCAAGTGCGCGTGTGAATTTTGAAAATAATTTGAATTTCAAGGGTTTTGTGAAAATATCAGCAATTTGGTTCTCAGTATCAATATCTCTGAGTTCCCGCTGCTTCTGCTCAATTTGAAGATTCACAAACTTTTCGCGAACATCCATGTGTGTTGAACAAAGCTGTGGTCTGGATCCTTAGGTTGTGTGTGTTGTTAATTCACGGGTTAATGTTGCTAAGAGATGAATAAAGAAGATTGCGAGTCACAAGTGCTAGCGCAAGAGAATGCTCCTTGTGTGCATCGCCACAGGCTCCTTAAATAAGTATACTGTCGTTTTGGCTTTTCCTTCCGGAAGATCTGGATCGCAGCGATAAGGTTTTACTCTTCTTCTCACAGGCGTAGCAAAGCATAATCATGCTAAGCTGTGTGTGAGATCTAGCTCTCCTCAACAGTATTGTTCTCACACATGATTCCCACGAACGCGTTAATCATATGTAAACCTTTGCTCTGATCTGATCCGGGCTTCACTTCTACAAGTGGATGATAGAAAAGTAATGACAGTTTACTATACCTATGGCCGCAATAAATATAACCCATGAAGAAATACCCGGAGGTATCCAAACTCGTAATAGATCATCATCTATATGCTTTAGTTCAATAGCTGGAAATGTTGCTCGGTGAAGAGTGACATTTCTGTATATCGGGCGTTTGTGTTTTTGTACTATCAATGACTGGATTGGCGAAGTCCATCAATCGAAATACTTAACACACCCCCTCAGTCATTAGATAGGTACAACCGAGAGTGTCACTCAACCGATCATAACTTTCTGTAAATGCTGAAGTTGATATTCTATTGAAATAAAGGTGAGTTGTATGGACATCGCCAGTCGGTCGTTCAAGATAGTATATTAAGTGAAGACTGACTGACTAGCCCCAACGAGCCCCTGTGTTTAAGGTATAATTTACTTCCAAGAGGTTTAGTTAAGATGTCCGCGATCATATCAGAAGTATCCATATGGTGTAACTCCTGATGTTTCTGTTCAACTTGGAGATTCACAAATCTCTCGCGAACGTCCATGTGTTTAGTCCGTTTGTTGTTGAACAGATTGTTTGCGATAGACTCGGTGGATTGATTGTCTTGCCATAAACGGAGCGGATTGAACAACGTAATTCCGATACCCGTCATAAGATTTTTCATCCACTTCATCTCACGCGATAGTTCGTTCAGCGCATACAGTTCCGCTTCCGACGACGAGGCTGCAATAGTCTGTTGTCGAATCGACTGCCAACTGATTGCCGCATTAGCAAACATTACCACGTAACCGGTTCGTGAGTATCTATCTGCATCGCCCGCCCAGTCTGCATCGGCATAACCTTGTGGGTTGTTAGCCGAATCAAACATGTAGAGACCGTCGGGTCTTAGCGTCGGAGACGTGATACCAGTCCGTGTATAGTGTAAACCGTAATCCCAAGTACCGAGTAAATATCGTTGTAATCGATAGAGAGCCTTTGATTCTGACTGTCGAGGATCAATCTGATGTTGTGCCAAAATATTGACTGCGTATGAAATATCCGGTCGTGTCTTAGTCGCCACGTACGATATCTTCATTAACATTGATCGAAATTGTGTTGTCTCGGCATCGGACAGTGTTGGTGTGGTCTCATCAAAGATATATGATTTTGACATCGGTGTTTTGGTCGGTTTGATGTTGGTACCCCATAAATTCGCTTCTTTGAGAATGTTCTTTACATACAATGCATTGCTAAGGAAATATCCTTCCGTTGTCTGCAATAACTCCATTTTCAGAATCCATTTCGCCTTTCGAAGTACTGCCTACTGTGAACGAAGTTTCCAAATCGGTCTGAAACCGATGATATGCGTTTGGATCTGTGGAAAAATGTAGTATATCATCGACATGAACGGTAGTGTGTTCGCGGGTATTATTTGTTGGATTGTATCGCCAGAAATGACAGATGTCTGCAATATTCCTCACAAAACCAACACTGAGATATTGTTTCCAAAGAGTTTTGTACCATTCTCGAGCTGCCTGGTGTAGACCGTACAGACTTTTGATAAGTCTGCAGACGATGGGTCGATTCCGGAAATCTACTCGTCCGAAACCATGAGGGAGTTCGACGTAGTTCTCTTCTTCCAGTATCGCATTGAGATATGCACCCTTGATATCAAACTGGAATATTATCATGCCGACTAATGCTGCTAATGCAATCAGAAAACGGATCGTGGACGTTTTTGTAACTGGAGAATAGGTTTCATCAAAATCCAATCCTTCAATCTGTGAAAATCCTCGTACGACCCAACGTGCTTTGAATCGAGTGATATTGCCATGTTCGTCAAGCTTATATGTGAAAACCCATTTGCCCAATACTAAACCCCGTCCATCAGGTAAAAACGTTTCGGCCCAAGTATTGTTGCCGACTAGTTGTGTGACTTCCTCCTTCATCGCCGCTAACCAGAATGGAGCCTCATCGGATCGTGATAAAGCCTCACGAAGAGTCTTTGGTGCAGTCCGTATATTTCCATTCGCAATTGGTTGTGTTGGATATGAGGAATCGGCCTTGAGGGTCCAATCGATATAAGGAACGGATCGGGTAAACAAGGAATTTTGTTTCCTTTTGGCGTTCGACAAATTTGCACTTGCTTGACGTTTTCGTTTTCTTGCTGCATACGCTTCGTCGACATCTTCTCCAATGAATTGAAGATCACTTTCGAGTTGTGCATCATATTCCTCTACAGGAGATACGGAAGACAAATTTGGAGATTCTTCAGTAATGGATTGTGGAGTCGATAAATCAGCATTTGGATCATAATCAGCATCGTTTGGGTCATCATCGTCTAGTCCATGTAAATGTTCAACAACATGCATGTCACCGGCTTCTTCTAAGCGGTAATATATGGGGTGGTCGTTCATATCCTCATCGATTTCTTCGTCTGCAACGGTAGAAATCGGGAAATTGTCTGAGACAAACTCAACAGTCGTCTCTTGCACCCCCTGATCCCCGGTTGGTATTTGATCAACATCGAAATATGTCCCGGCCTTCAGTGGATATTGTACCGTAAGATCGTCGAGTAACTGTCGGGTAGGATTATAACCAACAAAAACTCCCTCGTGGAACGTAACATGGAAGTATTTGCCTATTGTGTTTGTCCGAAAATTGAGTGCTATGACGATCTTCAGGTCTTCACCCTTGTATCCTAGAAACAGACCTAGTTCAGACTTGTCTCGGATTCTGCGCGCCAACCTTTGTTCGTGTGAGATCCACAAACTAACAAGTGTTCCAAAGGCGTGGATAGTTGCCAAATCTATCCGCTTGTCAAGGTAAGCACAGTACGGAATCGCATTCACAGCTGAATGGAAAGTAGCGTTCTTGACGACCGCAGCGTATAGGATGGAGAGTTGCACGAATTGAAGTGTTCGTGGTAGTCCAGCTTGTAGCAGCATCGCGTCCGACATATACTTGATCGATTGTATATTCTGCTCTGATAGACCATCGAGTTCCTTTACTGACGGAGGAGCTTGGTGGACGTGGATGCGAGGAATCTTGGTATTGCACCATTGGATCAACCGTTTCGTAATCAATTCTCCTGAATCGGAACGTAGTTCAGCAACGTGTAATGGGTGATTGCAATTTTCCACATCAGCAATATGTCGAATCATACTATCCACCGCATCACTCTTTCGATTCAGGAAGTAGATTGTGATGAAACGAGGTTGTTCGTCGACATTGATCTGCCAATATCTCTTCTTCTGTCCGTCGTAGATTAAACGTACGACGTCGGAAAACAGACGGAAAAGTTTCCTCGGAGCTCGACTTATTGTAGAATAAATCGGCTTCTGCTTCAGCTTTGTGCGACTACAGACCAAACAATTCTGCATAATCGATTTGTTGACAAGATTGAATGCATCTGGTTCAACCTTGGGCATTTTGATGTTGAGCTTCTCTGCCGTTCGAAAGATCGTCCGTAAGTGGATGTGACCAAACTGCTGGTGTAACTTTGCAAGTTCGTGTACTGTCACTGGCGATAAGTTGGTGCTCACTCCAACTGTATCTTGAGATGCTCGTTGACATTCATCATCGTTGGTTTGACGAATGCTGTTGTCTGACATTACATCAAGACCCATCGCGTAAGAAGATTGTACACCGGACGTAAAGTCCATCAACTGATCGAGACCTTCTGCGGATACCGCTACTGCTTTAGCTCGTTGAGCAATCACATGCCGCGGTTGGTGAGTTCCGACGGTACTAACATCAGCATAGAGATAGTACAAATCTCTTTCCCGTCGCCCAATAATAACGTGTTCATCCGTATCACCATGCGTGAGGATAACCTTGTCTTTGGTGAAACTCACAATGTTCCCGGAGTCTCCAATGATACTACACACTGATGCAAGTGTGTCTTCGAGATCAGGAACATAAAGTGTGTTGTGTATTATCTTAATTCGCCCATTGGGTAAAACTACAGATACATCTCCAAAACCACAAACTGGAATTGTATGACTATCCGCTAGTTCCACCACGTCCTCGTCATTCGTATACGTCAGTGAACTAAAGGCATGACGATTAGGTGTCATCCAAACAGTTGCGCCTGTATCAAGCAAACCCACATGATCCTTTGCTTGAACATGTACATGGACAACCTTCTGTGCCGAGTGTGCGTTCACTATCGAAAACATATTTCCGATGTATGTGTCAGCATCTTCATCAACAGAAGTAGGTTGGGTAAGGTCAAAGATTACCTTCTTGGTCAACACCGGTTTGGCGGTAGACTCGTCCTCCGACAAATCATCGCCTGCATCGCCACGGCTGGCAATGAATGCACGATAATCCGTGTCTAAACAAAGACTCTTTGCAGTGAGATAGTGTTTACACGCCGACTGCTTGTGTCCTCGTTTGCCAGAGAAGTTGCATGTGAGATCTGTCTTCTTTGAAGAAGAAGATGTGGACAACCTGGAGTCCTGCGACTGCCTGGTCCGAGTGGAACTGCTACTCCCACCGCTACTGCTTGAGCCCACCCGGGGCACCCTGCTTACGGCATTGAGCATTGGTGTGAGACGAGTTCAGATGCAAGGTACAAATATCCTCCGACTTCACAACCTTGGCTTTCGCTTTCGCCTTCGCTTTCTTTGCCTTTGCCTTCATGGCCTTTTTTGTCCCATTGGGCCCACCGGCATCCATGGTGACGTTGAGTTGGACCAATTGGTTGAGGTCGGTCAAGATATTTGACACTGTTTCGAAGTAATGCGTTGGCTTTTGGTGGAATGGTCGCAGAGCATTCGGATTTGCAGCATCAATTGGATCTTGTGTTAACGCTGGTTCCAATTCGGCATACGCAGAAGTGATTATTTTTCCGAGAAAAGGTACAATGGTCCGTAGTTCAATTGTCTGCATCGTGATTTTTGCGACTAACCGGTTTAGTAGATCCTTGATTACGAGTTCGTCTGGTAAAGAGTTCAGTTTGAGTTCGAACAATTCAGTGAGGTCAGTCACAAACTGCTGAACGCTTTCTGCCGACTGACCGTTCGTACATTTCAGATCTACCAGCCGTTGCTCCCACATAGACGATTCGATCGGAGCTTGACCGCCAGCACTGAAAATTCGGCGAAGTCCATCGACTTTGCCCTTTGCTGACGCATAAGCTCTGACTCGATTCATGTCGCGTTTTGGGAAACATTCGCATAGAATTCCAACTGCGACGTTATTGTCCGCTTGTTGTGCACGGTAATCTTGCATCTCAGCACGATATTGCGTACGTAAGTGACTGTTGTGTGTGACGATCGCCAAATGTTCACGTAGTTCTGCTTCCCATTGTGCTCGTGCTTCGTTAGCAGCTCCGCCAGCAGCTCCGGCGATGACTATCGGACGCTGTGGGCGATTTCCTTCCGCTTCGTAATTCGGACTATCAGGAAGAGCCATTGGTTCTTGGAGAAGCATAGTGCCAGCACCGGCACGTAAGTTTGCGTAAGTCTGCACTTGTTCCATGTACAGATCGAAATCCTGCAGCGTTTTACCGGTGAATGGCTTCGGCCGCGAAGATGTGGCGTCATTCGATCCTGAACCCATATTGTCGTTGTTGTCCAAAGAAATGTGTTAAGCAACGATTCGTAACTATTGTGTTGAACAAAGCTGTGGTCTGGATCCTCAGGTTGTATGTGTTGTTAATTCACGGGTTAATGTTGCTAAGAGATGAATAAAGAAGATTGCGAGTCACAAGTGCTAGCGCAAGAGAATGAGTATGCCTAAGAACGACGCCCGCGACGGAAAACCAAGGCCGTTCGCTGGGCAAACGCTTGGGGAGTTCGATAAATACATGAAGATCGTTCAGAATTATGCGAACTCGAAAGGAGAAGCTGGAACTTTGCTCACAAAGTCGCCCTACCCAAAGCCGGAAGACTTTGTGAAAGAAGAGGAACCTGAACGGCCTGAACGACCATCTGCACTCGAAGAATACGACACAACAAATGACTTTGATTATGCCGTTAAAGAGTACGCCGTAGCGTTGAAAGAGTACAACGCAATTGTGAACGACAATCATCGACGATTGCAATCATATCGCGCTGAATTACAGATGTACGAACGATCTCAAGGACACAACAACATTGCAAACAGTTGTCTTGCCGATTGTTTTCCGGAGGTCGACATCAATTTAGTGCAAAAACATCAGAATGCCGTTGATCAAGTTGCTGCTTTACGCGGAATTTATGCAGCTAAACGGCAGAAGACTTTTGAGAGCCGCCATTGGGAAGACCGTTTCAAAGCTCTAGCTTGCTCCAACGGTGAAGATGCACTTGAAGTCAAATCATTCATTGCTGAGCTGATTCAACTCACCGAGGAAAAGCTTTCAACCCAACCGGCTGAAGCTGTTATTCACGAACTTCTCACTCGAGTTTGCTCAAAGATCAGTGAACCTGATATCAATCTACAATCCTTTTCGATTTTACTCAGAGACATCTCAATGGACACTTTCACAAAGTATGAACCTGATCTACTTGATGATGAGGATGATTCTGGTCAGAAGATGCAATCAGAACACCATTACCTGAGAACAATGCAGAACTTACTTGCTGAGATGAGAGAAATCATTCAAATGGATGTAACTCGCGATTACACTCCTTCAGATTCACCTCAAATCAAAGGCAAAGCCATGCGAGCAAAGACCATAAGACTACCGAAAGCTCATGGTGCTCATGAGGTTTGTGTTTTACATCCCAACTCTTCTCATTCTTCTGCAGAGTGTAAACAACTCAAATATTTGATTGAGAAACATGCTTCCTCACATAAAGGAAATGCCAACAGTAAGACTGCAAACAATCGTGCCGCATCAATATCAAAGGATGCGAAGAACAACAAATTCTCTTGCGATTTCTGTGGCAAATCTGATCACACGCAGAATTTCTGCAGGAAATGCAAACTAGCCAAAAGTTTGAATGATGAGGAATGGAAACAGATAAAATCATCTCGTGCTTCCTCCTCAACAACCCAGAACATGGATATCGATTCTCAGGAATCAGAACCTTCCAGCAAGGTACAATCAATCAAATCCTTCTCTTCAATCTTCAAAGCTAATAATATTGTGGATTTTACACATCCCTCTATTATCACAGCATTGAAGAGTACCAACTGCAATCTACACGTAAATGCCAAACCTCTCGGTTTGATTGACTCTGGTGCTACTGCTTGGATGACTCCAGACAGACATGCATTCAAGAATTTATTTTACGTTAATGATACAGGAGATGTTTACTTGGCAGACAATCATCCCATTCCTATTAAAGGCTATGGAGATATTGCACTTGTTTTGTCAAATGGTTCAATAAAACACATTCAAAATGCACTTTTTGTTCCCGATTTAGAGGATACACTTATATCTGTCTATAGCATCATCGGGGATGAAGGTGATATAGTCAGTTTTACCAAAGACAAAGTCTATTTGTCAAACAAAGGAACTGAGCAATGTGTTACCATTGGTTTAAGACGTGGAGGTTTATATTATCTTCATGGAAGTTTGGATACCACTAATCCATTACTTAAACACTCTTCCAAAATAGGTGCAGCTATTTTGACGAATCTTTCTAATTCTGCACTCTCTGTCGGCAAACAGAATGTTTTACCTGGTACCACTACAAACACTGCCCAAGAGCAGCAGACAACCACGTCTGGTGTAAGGTTTGACACAGTGAAGGACAACAATGTTTTCCCAAAAGATTCTAACAAAACTAGAAATTACGGGGGTGAAGTTTTAGACGGAGCTTCATCTGCAACATTAAGTCTATACTCCCAAACAATGGCTGATAATGGAGTAAACAACGTTTCAGCTGTGACCATCAACAAATTAGCTAGATTACACCGGCAATTTGGTCTCATACATTTGCGGAAAATCCTGCAAACTTTACATTCTCTGGGAAAGAAACTGCCCAAAGTCAGGAGTGATGCACTTGATTTTGTTAACTTGTCTATTTTACAGAACTGCATAATTTGCAATCAGACTAAGGCTGTACAAACTCCAATTTACTCAACGCTAAGTCCAGCACTGAGGAAATTATATCGCCTACATACTGATGCAGTACCAATTGTCCGAAATGGCAAAACAATAGGTCACTGGCAGATTATCGTAGATGAATACAGTTCTCACATCACAATCTACTTCTTGCAACGAAAGAGCGAAGCCTCTGATAGTATGCTAAGACACATTGCAGATGTTGAAAATAGATTTCTGCCGCTTCACGTCTATGAAGTGAGATCCGATTCTGGAGAACTATTGTCAAACCAATTCTTGACTTGGTGCAGTAACAAGGTACCACGCATACATGCCCATCCTTCACCTGCATCAGTCAAAGAGCTGAATGGTCTTGCTGAACGGAATGTCCGTTCAATGAAAGAGATGTACAAGTCTATGCTGAAAACAGCTGGTCTTCCACATACTTTACAGTTCATCAAATTTGCCATCCTTTATGCTGCGACTGTCAAAAATTGTGTTTACCATTCTAGAACTAGGAATGTACCACATGCTGTTTACTTTGACAAGCTGATTGATCCGGCAATCATTCACACCTTTGGTACCCTGGTTAGTCTCTGGATCTCTCCAGAACAAAGGTCTAGTCGCAAAGTATCAGAGAAGTCAGAGCTAGGACTATTTCTGGGTTATAAGGGTGAAGATATGAAAATCATTCATGCTTTGAATCTTAATACCAAACGCGTAAGCGAATATTTTCATTTTACTTTTCATGAGGGAGTATTTGTTGGCTTAAACCCAACATCACAAACTTTAAATGACCTCACCAAACACTATCCTATTCCTCAGGGTCAACATTTTGATATTTCAAATTTACCTGATATGAATAGCGATAATGACAATACTACAGACTCAGATTCTGATGATAGCGCTAACACCTCATCTGATGAGGAGTTGGATCCCAACCAACGATTTTATCATCGAATGGATATCTCACAAATGCATGTTACACCTATGTCCCAACATGATTCAAATGTTGATGACGAGCACGATACCACCACCGACTATAACCATTCGTTAAACATGAACGATGACACTTATGTACCACTTTCTGTACAACATGTACAAGAACAAAATGAAGATGATTCCCAAAGTGATTTGGAAGATTTACAATGGATTGGTGAAGATGATGACAACGATTATGGATTTGTTGCACACAAAGCCAAATGTCGCAAACTTAAAGGCAAACAACCTATGGTTACTCCAACAAACAGATTTCATCCCCAGCAAAGACATCCTTTGTTGAGACGTAATATCCCCAATGTCAATGTAAATGAGAAAGCAAAATCGAGTACACCCGACATTCCTATACCTCAAGGACACTTGAGAAGTATTCCCAAAACAGTCCAGGAAGCTATGTCGCGACCTGATGAATGGCCATACTGGCTTGCAGCCATGTGTGAAGAAAATCAACAACTTATCAATTTGGGAACATGGAACAAACGCATCTTGCCAAATGGGAACAACCTTCTCACTGGCAAATGGGTATATTCATACAAACTTGATGAAGATGGCAACATCATCCGATTCAAGGCACGATGGGTAGTTAGAGGGTTCTCCCAGATACAGGGAATGGATTTCGACAAAACCTATTCTCCTGTGGCGAAAACCACTACAATTCGATTACTAGTTGCTCTTGCTGCAATTGTCAAATTACACATCTATCAATTTGACATTACAGGAGCATATCTCAATGCGTCACTTGAGGAAGATGTTTATGTTGAAATGCCTCATGGATTTACAGAGACTGACGAATCTGGCAATCCATTAGTTTGTAATCTTGTCAAAAGCTTATATGGTTTACATCAAGCTGCTAGAGAATGGTACAAATGCCTCTGGGCAAAATATGAAGACATCGGATACATCCGTGATCTTTCAGATGTTTGTCATTTCTGGCAAATGAAACCATCTACTCACAGTTCCACTGTGAAAATACGTGAACACACTACTGTTCATGTAGATGATATTCTTCATTTCTCTCCAGACCCAAATGGCTACCAAGACTTCATGGATGGCTTGAATTCCTCATTCAAGGTCGGAAGTCACTCTACAGCAAAATGGATTCTGAAAATGCAATTGATCAAAACTACTCACGGTTATTTCATAACCAATGCTCAATATGCAAAGGAAATATTGCAGAGATTGAAATTATGGGAATCCAATCTTAAACCAGCCAAAACACCTATTTCTTCTCACTACAAACATGAAACGAGCTTGCCTATTTTATCCAAAAATGATGCAACTATTTTTCGCTCGGAACTCATGAAAATCTCGTACCTAGCTACAAAGACCAGACCTGATTTATCTTATGCTGTCAATGTCTTGGCACAACATCAGGTTGAACCACGAGTTTGCGTCAGCAAAAGGCAAAGTTGATGGACTTCGCCGAATTTTCAGTGCTGGCAGTCAAGCTCCGATCGAATCGTCTATGTGGGAGCAACAGCTGGTAGATCTGAAATGTACGAACGGTCAGTCGGCAGAAAGCGTTCAGCAGTTTGTGACCGACCTCACTGAGTTGTTCGAACTCAAACTGAACTCTTTACCGGACGAACTCGTAATCAAGGATCTACTAAACCGGTTAATCGCAAAAATCACGATGCAGACAATTGAATTACGGACCCTCGTACCTTTTCTCGGAAAAATGATCACTTCTGCGTATGCCGAATGGGAACCGGCGTTAATACAAGATCCAATTGATGCTGCAAATCCGAATGCTCCGCGACCATTCCACCAAAAGCCAACGCATTACTTCGAAACAGTGTCAAATATCTTGACCGACCTAAACCAATTGGTCCAACTCAACATCACCATGGATGCCGGTGGGCCTAATGGGACAAAGAAGGCCATGAAGGCAAAGGCGAAGAAAGCGAAGGTGAAAGCGAAAGCCAAGGTTGCGAAGTCGGAGGATATTTGTACCTTGCATCCGAACTCGTCTCACACCAATGCTCAATGCCGTAAGCAGGGTGCCTCGGGTGGCTCAAGCAGTAGCGGTGGGAGTAGCAGTTCCACTCGGACCAGGCAGTCGCAGGACTCCAGTGCAAAGAAGACAGATCTCACATGCAACTTCTCTGGCAAACGAGGACACAAGCAGTCGGCGTGTAAACACTATCTCACTGCAAAGAGTCTTTGTTTAGACACGGATTTTCGTGCATTCATTGCCAGCTGTGGCGATGCAGGTGATGATTCGTCGGAGGACGAGTCTACCGCCAAACCGGTGTTGACCAAGAAGGTAATCTTTGACCTTACCCAACCTACTTCTGTTGATAAAGATGCTGACACATACATCGGAAATATGTTTTCGATAGTGAACGCACACTCGGCACAGAAGGTTGTCCATGTACATGTTCAAGCAAAGGATCGTGTGGGTTTGCTTGATACAGGCGCAACTGTTTGGATGACACCTAATCGTCATGCCTTTAGTTCGCTGACGTATACGAATGACGAGGACGTGGTGGAACTAGCGGATAGTCATACAATTCCAGTTTGTGGTTTTGGAGATGTATCTGTAGTTTTACCCAATGGGCGAATTAAGATATTACACAACACACTTTATGTTCCTGATCTCGAAGACACACTTGCATCAGTGTGTAGTATCATTGGAGACTCCGGGGACATTGTGAGTTTCACCAAAGACAAGGTTATCCTCACGCATGGTGATACGGATGAACACGTTATTATTGGGTGACGGGAAAGAGATTTGTACTATCTCTATGCTGATGTTAGTACCGTCGGAACTCACCAACCGCGGCATGTGATTGCTCAACGAGCTAAAGCAGTAGCGGTATCCGCAGAAGGTCTCGATCAGTTGATGGACTTTACGTCCGGTGTACAATCTTCTTACGCGATGGGTCTTGATGTAATGTCAGACAACAGCATTCGTCTAACCAACGATGATGAATGTCAACGAGCATCTCAAGATACAGTTGGAGTGAGCACCAACTTATCGCCAGTGACAGTACACGAACTTGCAAAGTTACACCAGCAGTTTGGTCACATCCACTTACGGACGATCTTTCGAACGGCAGAGAAGCTCAACATCAAAATGCCCAAGGTTGAACCAGATGCATTCAATCTTGTCAACAAATCGATTATGCAGAATTGTTTGGTCTGTAGTCGCACAAAGCTGAAGCAGAAGCCGATTTATTCTACAATAAGTCGAGCTCCGAGGAAACTTTTCCGTCTGTTTTCCGACGTCGTACGTTTAATCTACGACGGACAGAAGAAGAGATATTGGCAGATCAATGTCGACGAACAACCTCGTTTCATCACAATCTACTTCCTGAATCGAAAGAGTGATGCGGTGGATAGTATGATTCGACATATTGCTGATGTGGAAAATTGCAATCACCCATTACACGTTGCTGAACTACGTTCCGATTCAGGAGAATTGATTACGAAACGGTTGATCCAATGGTGCAATACCAAGATTCCTCGCATCCACGTCCACCAAGCTCCTCCGTCAGTAAAGGAACTCGATGGTCTATCAGAGCGGAATATACAATCGATCAAGTATATGTCGGACGCGATGCTGCTACAAGCTGGACTACCACGAACACTTCAATTCGTGCAACTCTCCATCCTATACGCTGCGGTCGTCAAGAACGCTACTTTCCATTCAGCTGTGAATGCGATTCCGTACTGTGCTTACCTTGACAAGCGGATAGATTTGGCAACTATCCACGCCTTTGGAACACTTGTTAGTTTGTGGATCTCACACGAACAAAGGTTGGCGCGCAGAATCCGAGACAAGTCTGAACTAGGTCTGTTTCTAGGATACAAGGGTGAAGACCTGAAGATCGTCATAGCACTCAATTTTCGGACAAACACAATAGGCAAATACTTCCATGTTACGTTCCACGAGGGAGTTTTTGTTGGTTATAATCCTACCCGACAATTACTCGACGATCTTACCGTACAATATCCACTGAAGGCCGGGACATATTTCGATGTTGATCAAATACCAACCGGGGATCAGGGGGTGCAAGAGACGACTGTTGAGTTTGTCTCAGACAATTTCCCGATTTCTACCGTTGCAGACGAAGAAATCGATGAGGATACGAACGACGACCCCATATATTACCGCTTAGAAGAAGCCGGTGACATGCATGTTGTTGAACATTTACATGGACTAGACGATGATGACCCAAACGATGCTGATTACGATCCAAATGCTGATTTATCGACTCCACAATCCATTACTGAAGAATCTCCGAATTTGTCTTCCGTATCTCCTGTAGAGGAATATGATGCACAACTCGAAAGTGATCTTCAATTCATTGGAGAAGATGTCGACGAAGCGTATGCAGCAAGAAAACGAAAATGTCAAGCAAGTGCAAATTTGTCGAATGCCAAAAGGAAACAAAATTCCTTGTTTACCCGATCCGTTCCTTATATCGACTGGACCCTCAAGGCCGATTCCTCATATCCAACACAACCAATTGCGAATGGAAATATACAGACTGCACCAAAGACTCTTCGTGAGGCTTTATCACGATCCGATGAGGCTCCATTCTGGTTAGCGGCAATGAAGGAGGAAGTCACACAACTAGTCAGCAACAATACTTGGGCCGAAACGTTTTTACCTGATGGACAGGGTTTAGTATCGGGCAAATGGGTTTTCTGTTAAGTATTTCGATTGATGGACTTGGCCAATCCAGTCATTGATAGTACAAAAACACAAACGCCGGATATACAGAAATGTCACTCTTCACTGAGCAACATTTCTAACTATTGAACTAAAGCATATAGATGATGATCTATTACGAGTTTGGATACCTCCGGTTATTTCTTCATGGGTTATATTTATTGCGGCCATAGGTATAGTAAACTGTCATTACTTTTCTATCATCCACTTGTAGAAGTGAAGCCCAGATCAGATCACAGCAAAGTTTTACATATGATTAACGTGTTCGTGGGAATCATGTGTGAAAACAATCCTGTTGAGGAGAGTTAGATCTCACGCACAGCTTAGCATGATTATGCTTCACTACGCCTGTGAGAAGAAGAGTCAAACCTGATCGCTGCGATCCAGATCTTCCAGAAGGAAAAGCCAAAACGACAGTACACTTATTTAAGGAGCCTGTGGCGATACACACAAGGAGCATTCTCTTGCGCTAGCACTTGTGACTCGCAATCTTCTTTATTCATCTCTTAGCAACATTAACCCGTGAATTAACAACACACACAACCTGAGGATCCAGACCACAGCTTTGTTCAACATTTTCACATATAAGCTTGACGAACATGGCAATATTACTCGATTCAAAGCACGTTGGGTCGTACGAGGATTTTCACAGATTGAAGGATTGGATTTCGATGAAACCTATTCTCCAGTTACAAAAACGTCCACGATCCGTTTTCTGATTGCATTAGCAGCATTAGTCGGCATGATAATATTCCAGTTTGATATCAAGGGTGCATATCTCAATGCGATACTGGAAGAAGAGAACTACATCGAACTCCCTCATGGTTTCGGACGAGTAGATTTCCGCAATCGACCCATCGTCTGCAGACTTATCAAAAGTCTGTACGGTCAACACCAGGCAGCTCGAGAATGGTACAAAACTCTTTGGAAACAATATCTCAGTGTTGGTTTTGTGAGGAATATTGCAGACATCTGTCATTTCTGGCGATACAATCCAACAAATAATACCCGCGAACACACTACCGTTCATGTCGATGATATACTACATTTTTCCACAGATCCAAACACATATCATCGGGTTCAGACTGATTTGGAAACTTCGTTCACAGTAGGGAGTACTTCGAAAGCGAAATAGATTCTGAAAATGGAGTTATTACAGACAACAGAAGGATATTTCCTCAACAATGCATTGTACGTAAAGAAGATTCTCGAAGAAGCGAATTTATGGGGTACCAACATCAGTATCCATATGGTATAACTCCTGATGTTCCTGTTCAACTTGGAGATTCACAAATCTCTCGCGAACGTCCATGTGTTTGGTCCGTTTGTTGTTGAACAGATTGTTTGCGATGGATTTAGTGTGGATTGATTGTCTTGCCATAAACGGAGCGGATTGAACGACATTATTCCGATACCAGTCATAAGATTTTTCATCCACTTCATCTCACGCGATAGTTCGTTCAGCGCATACAGTTCGGCTTCCGACGACGAGGCTGCAATAGTCTGTTGTCGAATCGACTGCCAACTGATTGCCGCATTAGCAAACATTACCACGTAACCGGTTCGTGAGTATCTATCTGCATCGCCCGCCCGGTCTGCATCGGCATAACCTTGTGGGTTGTTAGCCGAATCAAACATGTAGAGACCGTCAGGTCTCAGCATCGGAGACGTGATACCAGTCCGTGTATAGTGTAAACCGTAATCCCAAGTACCGAGTAAATATCGTTGTATCGATAGAGAGCCTTTGATTCTGACTGTCGAGGATCAATCTGATGTTGTGCCAAAATATTGACTGCGTATGAAATATCCGGTCGTGTCTTAGTCACCACGTACGATATCTTCATAAACATTGATCGAAATTGTGTTGCCTCGGCATCGGACTGTTAAGTATTTCGATTGATGGACTTGGCCAATCCAGTCATTGATAGTACAAAAACACAAACGCCCGATATACAGAAATGTCACTCTTCACCGAGCAACATTTCTAACTATTGTGTTGAACAAAGCTGTGGTCTGGATCCTCAGGTTGTGTGTGTTATTTCTTCAAGGGTGTCGAAGTTTGGTTTGAGGGCGATGTGATTTGATCAGTTTTAGTGCTGCTGATCTGGGACTTGCGCTAGATATAGTCCTCAGGTTGATCTGTGTATGTGCAGAGTTTCGTGTTTCTCCAATCACGCTCTTGCGCCACAGCCACCCGAAATCTCATATCGTCACGGGCTCTTTGAATTGTGCAAACAATTCAAATATACTGTCGTTTGGGCTTTTATAATTAACCTGTGGCTATAGATATATGGAAATATCTAATATAAACATTATTCTCTCGAATAGAGAGATCTAGATCCCAGTGATCGTTCACAATAACCATTGTGAGCAGAACATGAAGATTAGTTATAATCTTGTCCACAATGACATGTTCTCTATGAGAAATAAATTTGTAGTACCATGCATTAATTGTTGAACAAAGCTGTGGTCTGGATCCTCAGGTTGTGTGTGTTGTTAATTCATAGGTTAATGTTTCTAAGAGATGAATAAAGAAGATTGCGAGTCACAAGTACTAGCGCAAGAGAATGCTCCTTGTGTGTATCGCCACAGGCTCCTTAAATAAGTGTACTGTCGTTTTGGCTTTTCCTTCCGGAAGATCTGGATCGCAGCGATAAGGTTTGACTCTTCTTCTCACAGGCGTAGCAAAGCATAATCATGCTAAGCTGTGCGTGAGATCTAACTCTCCTCAACAGGATTGTTCTCACACATGATTCCCACGAACGCGTTAATCATATGTAAACCTTTGCTGTGATCTGATCCGGGCTTCACTTCTACAAGTGGATGATAGAAAAGTAATGACAGTTTACTATACCTATGGCTGCAATAAATATAACCCATGAAGAAATAACCGGAGGTATCCAAACTCGTAATAGATCATCATCTATATGCTTTAGTTCAATAGTTAGAAATGTTGCTCAGTGAAGAGTGACATTTCTGTATATCCGGCGTTTGTGTTTTTGTACTATCAATGACTGGATTGGCCAAGTCCATCAATGGAAATACTTAACACACCCCCTCAGTCATTAGATAGGTACAACCGAGAGTATCACTCAACCGATCATAACTTTCTGTAAATGCTGAAGTTGATATTCTATTGAAATAAAGGTGAGTTGTATGGACATCGCCAGCCGATCGTTCAAGATAGTATATTAAGTGAAGACTGACTGACTAGCCCCAACGAGCCCCTGTGTTTAAGGTATAATTTTCTTCTAAGAGGTTTAGTTAAGATGTCCACGATCATATCAGAAGTATCCACGTAACCGGTTCGTGAGTATCTATCTGCATCACCTGCCCAGTCTAGTCTGCATCGGCATAACCTTGTGGGTTGTTAGCCGAATCAAACATGTAGAGACCGTCAGGTCTTAGCATCGGAGACGTGATACCAGTCCGTGTATAGTGTAAACCGTAATCCCAAGTACCGAGTAAATATCGTTGTATCGATAGAGAGCCTTTGATTCTGACTGTCGAGGATCAATCTGATGTTGTGCCAAAATATTGACTGCGTATGAAATATCCGGTCGTGTCTTAGTCGCCACGTACGATATCTTCATTAACATTGATCGAAATTGTGTTGTCTCGGCATCGGACAGTGTTGGTGTGGTCTCATCAAAGATATATGATTTTGACATCGGTGTTTTGGTCGGTTTGATGTTGGTACCCCATAAATTCGCTTCTTTGAGAATGTTCTTTACATACAATGCATTGCTAAGGAAATATCCTTCCGTTGTCTGCAATAACTCCATTTTCAGAATCCATTTCGCCTTCGAAGTACTGCCTACTGTGAACGAAGTTTCCAAATCGGTCTGAAACCGATGATATGCGTTTGGATCTGTGGAAAAATGTAGTATATCATCGACATGAACGGTAGTGTGTTCGCGGGTATTATTTGTTGGATTGTATCGCCAGAAATGACAGATGTCTGCAATATTCCGCACAAAACCAACACTGAGATATTGTTTCCAAAGAGTTTTGTACCATTCTCGAGCTGCCTGGTGTAGACCGTACAGACTTTTGATAAGTCTGCAGACGATGGGTCGATTCCGGAAATCTACTCGTCCGAAACCATGAGGGAGTTCGACGTAGTTCTCTTCTTCCAGTATCGCATTGGGATATGCACCCTTGATATCAAACTGGAATATGATCATGCCGACTAATGCTGCTAATGCAATCAGAAAACGGATCGTGGACGTTTTCGTAACTGGAGAATAGGTTTCATCAAAATCCAATCCTTCAATCTGTGAAAATCCTCGTACGACCCAACGTGCTTTGAATCGAGTAATATTGCCATGTTCGTCAAGCTTATAAGTGAAAACCCATTTGCCCGATAATAAATTCCGTCCATCAGGTAAAAACATTTCGGCCCAAGTATTGTTGCCGACTAGTTGTGTGACTTCCTCCTTCATCGCCGCTAACCAGAATGGAGCCTATCGGATCGTGATAAAGCCTCACGAAGAGTCTTTGGTGCAGTCCGTATATTTCCATTCGCAATTGGTTGTGTTGGATATGAGGAATCGGCCTTCAGGGTCCAATCGATATTAGGAACGGACCGGGTAAACAAGGAATTTTGTTTCCTTTTGGCGTTCGACAAATTTGCACTTGCTTGACGTTTTTGTTTTCTTGCTGCATACGCTTCGTCGACATCTTCTCCAATGAATTGAAGATCACTTTCGAGTTGTGCATCATATTCCTCTACAGGAGATACGGAAGACAAATTTGGAGATTCTTCAGTAATGGATTGTGGAGTCGATAAATCAGCATTTGGATCATAATCAGCATCGTCTGGGTCATCATCGTCTAGTCCATGTAAATGTTCAACAACATGCATGTCACCGGCTTCTTCTAAGCGTAATATATGGGGTCGTCGTTCATATCCTCATCGATTTCTTCGTCTGCAACGGTAGAAATTGGGAAATTGTCTGAGAGAAACTCAACAGTCGTCTCTTGCACCCCCTGATCCCCGGTTGGTATTTGATCAACATCGAAATATGTCCCGGCCTTCAGTGGACATTGTACCGTAAGATCGTCGAGTAACTGTCGGGTAGGATTATAACCAACAAAAACTCCCTCGTGGAACGTAACATGGAAGTATTCGCCTATTGTGTTTGTCCGAAAATTGAGTGCTATGACGATCTTCAGGTCTTCACCCTTGTATCCGAGAAACAGACCTAGTTCAGACTTGTCTCGGATTCTGCGTGCCAACCTTTGTTCGTGTGAGATCCACAAACTAACGAGTGTTCCAAAGGCGTGGATAGTTGCCAAATCTATCCGCTTGTCAAGGTAAGCACAGTACGGAATCGCATTCACAGCTGAATGGAAAGTAGCGTTCTTGACGACCGCAGCGTATAGGATGGAGAGTTGCACGAATTGAAGTGTTCGTGGTAGTCCAGCTTGTAGCAGCATTGCGTCCGACATATACTTGATCGATTGTATATTCCGCTCTGATAGACCATCGAGTTCCTTTACTGACGGAGGAGCTGGGTGGACGCGGATGCGAGGAATCTTGGTATTGCACCATTGGATCAACCGTTTCGTAATCAATTCTTCTGAATCGGAACGTAGTTCAGCAACGTGTAATGGGTGATTGCAATTTTCCACATCAGGGATATGTCGAATCATACTATCCACCGCATCACTCTTTCGATTCAGGAAGTAGATTGTGATGAAACGAGGTTGTTCGTCGACAATGATCTGCCAATATCTCTTCTTCTGTCCGTCGTAGATTAAACGTACGACATCGGAAAACAGACGGAAAAGTTTCCTCGGAGCTCGACTTATGTAGAATAAATCGGCTTCTGCTTCAGCTTCGTGCGACTACAGACCAAACAATTCTGCATAATTGATTTGTTGACAAGATTGAATGCATCCGGTTCAACCTTGGGCATTTTGATGTTGAGCTTCTCTGCCGTTCGAAAGATCGTCCGTAAGTGGATGTGACCAAACTGCTGGTGTAACTTTGCAAGTTCATGTACTGTCACTGGCGATAAGTTGGTGCTCACTCCAACTGTATCTTGAGATGCTCGTTGACATTCATCATGGTTGGTTTGACGAATGCTGTTGTCTGACATTACATCGAGACCCATCGCGTGAGAAGATTGTACACCGGACGTAAAGTCCATCGACTGATCGAGACCTTCTGCGGATACCGCTACTGCTTTAGCTCGTTGAGCAATCACATGCCGCGGTTGGTGAGTTCCGACGGTACTAACATCAGCATAGAGATAGTACAAATCTCTTTCCCGTCGCCCAATAATAACGTGTTCATCCGTATCACCATGCGTGAGGATAACCTTGTCTTTGGTGAAACTCACAATGTCCCCGGAGTCTCCAATGATACTACACACTGATGCAAGTGTGTCTTCGAGATCAGGAACATAAAGTGCGTTGTGTATTATCTTAATTCGCCCATTGGGTAAAACTACAGATACATCTCCAAAACCACAAACTGGAATTGTATGATTATCCGCTAGTTCCACCACATCCTCGTCATTCGTATACGTCAGCAAACTAAAGGCATGACGATTAGGTGTCATCCAAACAGTTGCGCCTGTATCAAGCAAACCCACACGATCCTTTGCTTGAACATGTACACGGACAACCTTCTGTGCCGAGTGTGCGTTCACTATCGAAAACATATTTCCGATGTATGTGTCAGCAGCTTTATCAACAGAAGTAGGTTGGGTAAGGTCAAAGATTACCTTCTTGGTCAACACCGGTTTGGCGGTAGATTCGTCCTCCGACGAATCATCACCTGCATCGCCACGGCTGGCAATGAATGCACAAAATTCCGTGTCTAAACAAAGACTCTTTGCAGTGAGATAGCGTTTACACGCTGACTGCTTGTGTCCTCGTTTGCCACAGAAGTTGCATGTGAGATCTGTCTTCTTTGCAGAAGAAGATGTGGACGACCTGGAGTCCTGCGACTGCCTGGTCCGAGTGGAACTGCTACTCCCACCGCTACTGCCTGAGCCCACCCGAGGCACCCTGCTTACGGCATTGAGCATTGGTGTGAGACGAGTTCGGATGCAAGGTACAAATATCCTCCGACTTCGCAACCTTGGCTTTCGCTTTCACCTTCGCTTTCTTCGCCTTTGCCTTCATGGCCTTCTTTGTCCCATTAGGCCCACCGGCATCCATGGTGATGTTGAGTTGGACCAATTGGTTTAGGTCGGTCAAGATATTTGACACTGTTTCGAAGTAATGCGTTGGCTTTTGGTGGAATGGTCGCGGAGCATTCGGATTTGCAGCATCAATTGGATCTTGTATTAACGCCGGTTCCCATTCGGCATACGCAGAAGTGATCATTTTTCCAAGAAAGGGTACGAGGGTCCGTAGTTCAATTGTCTGCATCGTGATTTTTGCGACTAACCGGTTTAGTAGATCCTTGATTACGAGTTCGTCTGGTAAAGAGTTCAGTTTGAGTTCGAATAACTCAGTGAGGTCGGTCACAAACTGCTGAACGCTTTCTGCCGACTGACCGTTCGTACATTTCAGATCTACCAGCCGTTGCTCCACATAGAAGATTCGATCGGAGCTTGACCGCCAGCACTGAAAATTCGGCGAAGTCCATCGACTTTGCCTTTTGCTGACGCATAAGCTCTGACTCGATTCATGTCGCGTTTTGGGAAACATTCGCATAGAATTCCAACTGCGACGTTATTGTCCGCTTGTTGTGCACAGTAATCTTGCATCTCAGCACGATATTGCGTACGTAAGTGACTGTTGTGTGTGACGATCGCCAAATGTTCACGTAGTTCTGCTTCCCATTGTGCTCGTGCTTCGTTAGCAGCTCCGCCAGCAGCTCCGGCGATGACTATCGGACGCTGTGGGCGATTTCCTTCCGCTTCGTAATTCGGACTATCAGGAAGAGCCATTGGTTCTTGGAGAAGCATAGTGCCAGCGCCGGCACGTAAGTTTGCGTAAGTCTGCACTTGTTCCATGTACAGATCGAAATCCTGCAGCGTTTTACCGGTGAATGGCTTCGGCCGCGAAGATGTGGCGTCATTCGATCCTGAACCCATCTTGAGGTTGTTGCCCAAAGAAATGTGTTAAGCAACGATTCGTAACTATTGTGTTGAACAAAGCTGTGGTCTGGATCCTCAGGTTGTGTGTGTTGTTAATTCACAGGTTAATGTTGCTAAGAGATGAATAAAGAAGATTGCGAGTCACAAGTGCTAGCGCAAGAGAATGCTGCTTGTGTGTATCGCCACAGGCTCCTTAAATAAGTGTACTGTCGTTTTGGCTTTTCCTTCCGGAAGATCTGGATCGCAGCGATAAGGTTTGACTCTTCTTCTCACAGGCGTAGCGAAGCATAATCATGCTAAGCTGTGCGTGAGATCTAACTCTCCTCAACAGGATTGTTCTCACACATGATTCCCACGAACGCGTTAATCATATGTAAACCTTTGCTGTGATCTGATCCGGGCTTCACTTCTACAAGTGGATGATAGAAAAGTAATGACAGTTTACTATACCCATGGCTGCAATAAATATAACCCATGAAGAAATAACCGGAGGTATCCAAACTCGTAATAGATCATCATCTATATGCTTTAGTTCAATAGTTAGAAATGTTGCTCAGTGAAGAGTGACATTTCTGTATATCGGGCGTTTGTGTTTTTGTACTATCAATGACTGGATTGGCCAAGTCCATCAATCGAAATACTTAACATTAATATCATACGAGATGTACTCGAGTATGATATAACTGTCAGGAGCAAACTGATTAGCATCACATTCTTTCTCAAACGCGTGATCACTCTCAGAACTCTACTAGATTCCAATGAGTAAAGGAGGATGTCTTCATGACCAATAGTTAGAAATGCCAGTTCTTTCATATAATGTATGATTACGCATGAACTTGTCCCAGACGTCTCTGGTAAGGCTATTTCCCCTCAGTGTCGGTAGTGGATGAAGACTGGAGTAGCTAGTTCCATATATGTGCATGCATCAACACACCCCCGCAGTCAAAGCTGCGGTAGACAATGAGGATATTGGTATGAGCGTTGAGTCGCACGTCTGTTTGTTGGTAATGTATGTATTAGTCAACAAGGGTCAAATCAGATTGACGTGTAAGACCAAGTGCGCGTGTGAATTTTGAAAATAATTTGAATGTCAAGGGTTTTGTGAAAATATCAGCAATTTGATTCTCAGTATCAAATTCTCTGAGTTCCTGCTGCTTCTGCTCAATTTGAAGATTCACAAACTTTTCTCGAACATCCATGTGTTTAGTTCTGTGATCATTAAGCAGGTCATTGGCAATAGACTGTGTAGAGGTATTATCTTGCCAGAGGATCATGGGCTTACTCTTGCATGAAATACCAATGGTTGCCATGAGGTTTTTCATCCACTTCATCTCACGTGATAATTCATTCAATGCATATAACTCTGCTTCAGTGGAAGAGCAAGTTATAACCTGTTGTTTTGTAGACTGCCAGCAAACAGCTGCATTGGCAAACATTACAACATATCCTGTCCTGGAATAGCGAGCAGGATCATTTGCCCAGTCTGCATCAGCATATCCCATAGGGATGTGTTCATTTGATGCAAACTCATATACACCATCAGAGTGTACGTTGGGAGTGGGTATGTTATTGCATGTGTAATGCAAACCATAGTCCCATGTTCCCAATAAGTAACGATGCAGGCGAGCTAGTGCCTTTTGTTCGCAAACTCGTGGTTCAACCTGATGCTGTGCCAAGACATTGACAGCATAAGATAAATCAGGTCTGGTCTTTGTAGCTAGGTACGAGATTTTCATGAGTTCCGAGCGAAAAATAGTTGCATCATTTTTGGATAAAATAGGCAAGCTTGTGTCATGTTTGTAGTGAGAAGAAATAGGTGTTTTGGCTGGTTTAAGATTGGATTCCCATAATTTCAATCTCTGCAATATTTCCTTTGCATATTGAGCATTGGTTATGAAATAACCATGAGTAGTTTTGATCAATTGCATTTTCAGAATCCATTTGGCTGTAGAGTGACTTCCGACCTTGAATGAGGAATTCAAGCCATCCATGAAGTCTTGGTAGCCATTTGGATCACAGCAAAGGTTTACATATGATTAACGCGTTCGTGGGAATCATGTGTGAGAACAATCCTGTTGAGGAGAGCTAGATCTCACGCACAGCTTAGCATGATTATGCTTTGCTACGCCTGTGAGAAGAAGAGTCAAACCTTATTGCTTCGATCCAGATCTTCCGGAAGGAAAAGCCAAAACGACAGTACACTTATTTAAGGAGCCTGTGGCGATACACACAAGGAGCATTCTCTTGCGCTAGTACTTGTGACTCGCAATCTTCTTTATTCATCTCTTAGAAACATTAACCCGTGAATTAGCAACACACATAACCTGAGGATCCAGACCACAGCTTTGTTCAACACAATAGTTACGAATCGTTGCTTAACACATTTCTTCGGACAACAACGACAAGATGGGTTCAGGATCGAATGACGCCACATCTTCGCGGCCGAAGCCATTCACCGGTAAAACGCTGCAGGATTTCGATCTGTACATGGAACAAGTGCAGACTTACGCAAACTTACGTGCCGGCGCTGGCACTATGCTTCTCCAAGAACCAATGGCTCTTCCTGATAATCCGAATTACGAGGCGGAAGGAAATCGCCCACAGCGTCCGATAGTCATCGCCGGAGCTGCTGGCGGAGCTGCTAACGAAGCACGAGCACAATGGGAAGCAGAACTACGTGAACATTTGGCGATCGTCACACACAACAGTCACTTACGTACGCAATATCGTGCTGAGATGCAAGATTACCGTGCACAACAAGCGGACAATAACGTCGCAGTTGGAATTCTATGCGAATGTTTCCCAAAACGCGACATGAATCGAGTCAGAGCTTATGCGTCAGCAAAAGGCAAAGTCGATGGACTTCGCCGAATTTTCAGTGCTGGCGGTCAAGCTCCGATCGAATCGTCTATGTGGGAGCAACGGCTGGTAGATCTGAAATGTACGAACGGTCAGTCGGCAGAAAGCGTTCAGCAGTTTGTGACCGACCTCACTGAGTTATTCGAACTCAAACTGAACTCTTTACCGGACGAACTCGTAATCAAGGATCTACTAAACCGGTTAGTCGCAAAAATCACGATGCAGACAATTGAACTACGGACCCTCGTACCTTTTCTCGGAAAAATGATCACTTCTGCGTATGCCGAATGGGAACCGGCGTTAATACAAGATCCAATTGATGCTGCAAATCCGAATGCTCCGCGACCATTCCACCAAAAGCCAACGCATTACTTCGAAACAGTGTCAAATATCTTGACCGACCTCAACCAATTGGTCCAACTCAACGTCACCATGGATGCCGGTGGGCCGAATGGGACAAAGAAGGCCATGAAGGCAAAGGCGAAGAAAGCGAAGGCGAAAGCGAAAGCCAAGGTTGCGAAGTCGGAGGATATTTGTACCTTGCATCCGAACTCATCTCACACCAATGCTCAATGCCGTAAGCAGGGTGCCTCGGGTGGCTCAGGCAGTAGCGGTGGGAGTAGCAGTTCCACTCGGACCAGGCAGTCGCAGGACTCCAGGTCGTCCACATCTTCTTCTGCAAAGAAGACAGATCTCACATGCAATTTCTGTGGCAAACGAGGACACAAGCAGTCGGCGTGTAAACGCTATCTCACTGCAAAGAGTCTTTGTTTAGACACGGATTTTCGTGCATTCATTGCCAGCCGTGGCGATGCAGGTGATGATTCGTCGGAGGACGAATCTACCGCCAAACCGGTGTTGACCAAGAAGGTAATCTTTGACCTTACCCAACCTACTTCTGTTGATAAAGATGCTGACACATACATCGGAAATATGTTTTCGATAGTGAACGCACACTCGGCACAGAAGGTTGTCCGTGTACATGTTCAAGCAAAGGATCGTGTGGGTTTGCTTGATACAGGCGCAACTGTTTGGATGACACCTAATCGTCATGCCTTTAGTTCGCTGACGTATACGAATGACGAGGACGTGGTGGAACTAGCGGATAGTCATACAATTCCAGTTTGTGGTTTTGGAGATGTATCTGTAGTTTTACCCAATGGGCGAATTAAGATAATACACAACGCACTTTATGTTCCTGATCTCGAAGACACACTTGCATCAGTGTGTAGTATCATTGGAGACTCCGGGGACATTGTGAGTTTCACCAAAGACAAGGTTATCCTCACGCATGGTGATACGGATGAACACGTTATTATTGGGCGACGGGAAAGAGATTTGTACTATCTCTATGCTGATGTTAGTACCGTCGGAACTCACCAACCGCGGCATGCGATTGCTCAACGAGCTAAAGCAGTAGCGGTATCCGCAGAAGGTCTCGATCAGTCGATGGACTTTACGTCCGGTGTACGATCTTCTCACGCGATGGGTCTCGATGTAATGTCAGACAACAACATTCGTCAAACGAACGATGATGAATGTCAACGAGCATCTCAAGATACAGTTGGAGTGAGCACCAACTTATCGCCAGTGACAGTACACGAACTTGCAAAGTTACACCAGCAGTTTGGTCACATCCACTTACGGACAATCTTTCGAACGGCAGAGAAGCTCAACATCAAAATGCCCAAGGTTGAACCGGATGCATTCAATCTTGTCAACAAATCAATTATGCAGAATTGTTTGGTCTGTAGTCGCACGAAGCTGAAGCAGAAGCCGATTTATTCTACAATAAGTCGAGCTCCGAGGAAACTTTTCCGTCTGTTTTCCGATGTCGTACGTTTAATCTACGACGGACAGAAGAAGAGATATTGGCAGATCATTGTCGACGAACAACCTCGTTTCATCACAATCTACTTCCTGAATCGAAAGAGTGATGCGGTGGATAGTATGATTCGACATATCGCTGATGTGGAAAATCGCAATCACCCATTACACGTTGCTGAACTACGTTCCGATTCAGGAGAATTGATTACTAAACGGTTGATCCAATGGTGCAATACCAAGATTCCTCGCATCTGCGTCCACCCAGCTCCTCCGTCAGTAAAGGAACTCGATGGTCTATCAGAGCGGAATATACAATCGATCAAGTATATGTCGGACGCGATGCTGCTACAAGCTGGACTACCACGAACACTTCAATTCGTGCAACTCTCCATCCTATACGCTGCGGTCGTCAAGAACGCTACTTTCCATTCAGCTGTGAATGCGATTCCGTACTGTGCTTACCTTGACAAGCGGATAGATTTGGCAACTATCCACGCCTTTGGAACACTCGTTAGTTTGTGGATCTCACACGAACAAAGGTTGGCGCGCAGAATCCGAGACAAGTCTGAACTAGGTCTGTTTCTCGGATACAAGGGTGAAGACCTGAAGATCGTCATAGCACTCAATTTTCGGACAAACACAATAGGCGAATACTTCCATGTTACGTTCCACGAGGGAGTTTTTGTTGGTTATAATCCTACCCGACAGTTACTCGACGATCTTACGGTACAATATCCACTGAAGGCCGGGACATATTTCGATGTTGATCAAATACCAACCGGGGATCAGGGGGTGCAAGAGACGACTGTTGAGTTTGTCTCAGACAATTTCCCGATTTCTACCGTTGCAGACGAAGAAATCGATGAGGATATAAACGACGACCCCATATATTACCGCTTAGAAGAAGCCGGTGACATGCATGTTGTTGAACATTTACATGGACTAGACGATGATGACCCAGACGATGCTGATTATGATCCAAATGCTGATTTATCGACTCCACAATCCATTACTGAAGAATCTCCGAATTTGTCTTCCGTATCTCCTGTAGAGGAATATGATGCACAACTCGAAAGTGATCTTCAATTCATTGGAGAAGATGTCGACGAAGCGTATGCAGCAAGAAAACGAAAACGTCAAGCAAGTGCAAATTTGTCGAACGCCAAAAGGAAACAAAATTCCTTGTTTACCCGGTCCGTTCCTAATATCGATTGGACCCTGAAGGCCGATTCCTCATATCCAACACAACCAATTGCGAATGGAAATATACGGACTGCACCAAAGACTCTTCGTGAGGCTTTATCACGATCCGATGAGGCTCCATTCTGGTTAGCGGCGATGAAGGAGGAAGTTACACAACTAGTCGGCAACAATACTTGGGCCGAAACGTTTTTACCTGATGGACGGAATTTATTATCGGGCAAATGGGTTTTCACATATAAGCTTGACGAACATGGCAATATTACTCGATTCAAAGCACGTTGGGTCGTACGAGGATTTTCACAGATTGAAGGGTTGGATTTCGATGAAACCTATTCTCCAGTTACGAAAACGTCCACGATCCGTTTTCTGATTGCATTAGCAGCATTAGTCGGCATGATCATATTCCAGTTTGATATCAAGGGTGCATATCTCAATGCGATACTGGAAGAAGAGAACTACGTCGAACTCCCTCATGGTTTCGGACGAGTAGATTTCCAGAATCGACCCATCGTCTGCAGACTTATCAAAAGTCTGTACGGTCTACACCAGGCAGCTCGAGAATGGTACAAAACTCTTTGGAAACAATATCTCAGTGTTGGTTTCGTGCGGAATATTGCAGACATCTGTCATTTTTGGCGATACAATCCAACAAATAATACCCGCGAACACACTACCGTTCATGTCGATGATATACTACATTTTTCCACAGATCCAAACGCATATCATCGGTTTCAGACCGATTTGGAAACTTCGTTCACAGTAGGCAGTACTTCGAAGGCGAAATGGATTCTGAAATGGAGTTATTGCAGACAACGGAAGGATATTTCCTTAGCAATGCATTGTACGTAAAGAAGATTCTCGAAGAAGCGAATTTATGGGGTACCAACATCAAACTGACCAAAACACCGATGTCAAAATCATATATCTTTGATGAGACCACACCAACACTGTCCGATGCCGAGGCAACACAATTTCGATCAATGTTAATGAAGATATCGTACGTGGCGACTAAGACACGACCGGATATTTCATACGCAGTCAATATTTTGCACAACATCAGATTGATCCTCGACAGTCAGAATCAAAGGCTCTCTATCGATTACAACGATATTTACTCGGTACTTGGGATTACGGTTTACACTATACACGGACTGGTATCACGTCTCCGATGCTAAGACCCGACGGTCTCTACATGTTTGATTCGGCTAACAACCCACAAGGTTATGCCGATGCAGACTGGGCGGGCGATGCAGATAGATACTCACGAACCGGTTACGTGGTAATGTTCGCTAATGCGGCAATCAGTTGGCAGTCGATTCGACAACAGACTATTGCAGCCTCGTCGTCGGAAGCCGAACTGTATGCGCTGAACGAACTATCGCGTGAGATGAAGTGGATGAAAAATCTTATGACGGGTATTGGAATTACGTCGTTCAATCCGCTCCGTTTATGGCAAGACAATCAATCCACCGAGTCTATCGCAAACAATCTGTTCAACAACAAACGGACCAAACACATGGACGTTCGCGAGAGATTTGTGAATCTCCAAGTTGAACAGAAACATCAGGAGTTACACCATATGGATACTTCTGATATGATCGCGGACATCTTAACTAAACCTCTTGGAAGTAAATTATACCTTAAACACAGGGGCTCGTTGGGGCTAGTCAGTCAGTCTTCACTTAATATACTATCTTGAACGACCGGCTGGCGATGTCCATACAACTCACCTTTATTTCAATAGAATATCAACTTCAGCATTTACAGAAAGTTATGATCGGTTGAGTGATACTCTCGGTTGTACCTATCTAATGACTGAGGGGGTGTGTTAAGTATTTCGATTGATGGACTTGGCCAATCCAGTCATTGATAGTACAAAAACACAAACGCCCGATATACAGAAATGTCACTCTTCACTGAGCAACATTTCTAACTATTGAACTAAAGCATATAGATGATGATCTATTACGAGTTTGGATACCTCCGGGTATTTCTTCATGGGTTATATTTATTGCGGCCATAGGTATAGTAAACTGTCCAAAGCTGTGGTCTGGATCCTCAGGTTGTGTGTGTTGCTAATTCACGGGTTAATGTTTCTAAGAGATGAATAAAGAAGATTGCGAGTCACAAGTACTAGCGCAAGAGAATGCTCCTTGTGTGTATTGCCACAGGCTCCTTAAATAAGTGTACTGTCGTTTTGGCTTTTCCTTCCGGAAGATCTGGATCGCAGCGATAAGGTTTGACTCTTCTTCTCACAGGCGTAGCGAAGCATAATCATGCTAAGCTGTGCGTGAGATCTAGCTCTCCTCAACAGGATTGTTCTCACACATGATTCCCACGAACGCGTTAATCATATGTAAACCTTTGCTGTGATCTGATCCGGGCTTCACTTCTACAAGTGGATGATAGAAAAGTAATGACAGTTTACTATACCTATGGCCGCAATAAATATAACCCATGAAGAAATAACCTGGAGGTATCCAAACTCGTAATAGATCATCATCTATATGCTTTAGTTCAATAGTTAGAAATGTTGCTCAGTGAAGAGTGACATTTCTGTATATCGGGCGTTTGTGTTTTTGTACTATCAATGACTGGATTGGCCAAGTCCATCAATCGAAATACTTAACACACCCCCTCAGTCATTAGATAGGTACAACCGAGAGTATCACTCAACCGATCATAACTTTCTGTAAATGCTGAAGTTGATATTCTATTGAAATAAAGGTGAGTTGTATGGACATCGCCAGCCGGTCGTTCAAGATAGTATATTAAGTGAAGACTGACTGACTAGCCCCAACGAGCCCCTGTGTTTAAGGTATAATTTACTTCCAAGAGGTTTAGTTAAGATGTCCGCGATCATATCAGAAGTATCCATATGGTGTAACTCCTGATGTTTCTGTTCAACTTGGAGATTCACAAATCTCTCGCGAACGTCCATGTGTTTGGTCCGTTTGTTGTTGAACAGATTGTTTGCGATAGACTCGGTGGATTGATTGTCTTGCCATAAACGGAGCGGATTGAACGACGTAATTCCAATACCCGTCATAAGATTTTTCATCCACTTCATCTCACGCGATAGTTCGTTCAGCGCATACAGTTCGGCTTCCGACGACGAGGCTGCAATAGTCTGTTGTCGAATCGACTGCCAACTGATTGCCGCATTAGCGAACATTACCACGTAACCGGTTCGTGAGTATCTATCTGCATCGCCCGCCCAGTCTGCATCGGCATAACCTTGTGGGTTGTTAGCCGAATCAAACATGTAGAGACCGTCGGGTCTTAGCATCGGAGACGTGATACCAGTCCGTGTATAGTGTAAACCGTAATCCCAAGTACCGAGTAAATATCGTTGTAATCGATAGAGAGCCTTTGATTCTGACTGTCGAGGATCAATCTGATGTTGTGCCAAAATATTGACTGCGTATGAAATATCCGGTCGTGTCTTAGTCGCCACGTACGATATCTTCATTAACATTGATCGAAATTGTGTTGCCTCGGCATCGGACAGTGTTGGTGTGGTCTCATCAAAGATATATGATTTTGACATCGGTGTTTTGGTCGGTTTGATGTTGGTACCCCATAAATTCGCTTCTTCGAGAATCTTCTTTACGTACAATGCATTGCTAAGGAAATATCCTTCCGTTGTCTGCAATAACTCCATTTTCAGAATCCATTTCGCCTTCGAAGTACTGCCTACTGTGAACGAAGTTTCCAAATCGGTCTGAAACCGATGATATGCGTTTGGATCTGTGGAAAAATGTAGTATATCATCGACATGAACGGTAGTGTGTTCGCGGGTATTATTTGTTGGATTGTATCGCCAGAAATGACAGATGTCTGCAATATTCCGCACGAAACCAACACTGAGATATTGTTTCCAAAGAGTTTTGTACCATTCTCGAGCTGCCTGGTGTAGACCGTACAGACTTTTGATAAGTCTGCAGACGATGGGTCGATTCCGGAAATCTACTCGTCCGAAACCATGAGGGAGTTCGACGTAGTTCTCTTCTTCCAGTATTCGCATTGAGATATGCACCCTTGATATCAAACTGGAATATGATCATGCCGACTAATGCTGCTAATGCAATCAGAAAACGGATCGTGGACGTTTTCGTAACTGGAGAATAGGTTTCATCGAAATCCAATCCTTCAATCTGTGAAAATCCTCGTACGACCCAACGTGCTTTGAATCGAGTAATATTGCCATGTTCGTCAAGCTTATATGTGAAAACCCATTTGCCCGATAATAAATTCCGTCCATCAGGTAAAAACGTTTCGGCCCAAGTATTGTTGCCGACTAGTTGTGTAACTTCCTCCTTCATCGCCGCTAACCAGAATGGAGCCTCATCGGATCGTGATAAAGCCTCACGAAGAGTCTTTGGTGCAGTCCGTATATTTCCATTCGCAATTGGTTGTGTTGGATATGAGGAATCGGCCTTCAGGGTCCAATCGATATTAGGAACGGACCGGGTAAACAAGGAATTTTGTTTCCTTTTGGCGTTCGACAAATTTGCACTTGCTTGACGTTTTCGTTTTCTTGCTGCATACGCTTCGTCGACATCTTCTCCAATGAATTGAAGATCACTTTCGAGTTGTGCATCATATTCCTCTACAGGAGATACGGAAGACAAATTCGGAGATTCTTCAGTAATGGATTGTGGAGTCGATAAATCAGCATTTGGATCATAATCAGCATCGTCTGGGTCATCATCGTCTAGTCCATGTAAATGTTCAACAACATGCATGTCACCGGCTTCTTCTAAGCGGTAATATATGGGGTCGTCGTTTATATCCTCATCGATTTCTTCGTCTGCAACGGTAGAAATCGGGAAATTGTCTGAGACAAACTCAACAGTCGTCTCTTGCACCCCCTGATCCCCGGTTGGTATTTGATCAACATCGAAATATGTCCCGGCCTTCAGTGGATATTGTACCGTAAGATCGTCGAGTAACTGTCGGGTAGGATTATAACCAACAAAAACTCCCTCGTGGAACGTAACATGGAAGTATTCGCCTATTGTGTTTGTCCGAAAATTGAGTGCTATGACGATCTTCAGGTCTTCACCCTTGTATCCGAGAAACAGACCTAGTTCAGACTTGTCTCGGATTCTGCGCGCCAACCTTTGTTCGTGTGAGATCCACAAACTAACGAGTGTTCCAAAGGCGTGGATAGTTGCCAAATCTATCCGCTTGTCAAGGTAAGCACAGTACGGAATCGCATTCACAGCTGAATGGAAAGTAGCGTTCTTGACGACCGCAGCGTATAGGATGGAGAGTTGCACGAATTGAAGTGTTCGTGGTAGTCCAGCTTGTAGCAGCATCGCGTCCGACATATACTTGATCGATTGTATATTCCGCTCTGATAGACCATCGAGTTCCTTTACTGACGGAGGAGCTGGGTGGACGCGGATGCGAGGAATCTTGGTATTGCACCATTGGATCAACCGTTTAGTAATCAATTCTCCTGAATCGGAACGTAGTTCAGCAACGTGTAATGGGTGATTGCGATTTTCCACATCAGCGATATGTCGAATCATACTATCCACCGCATCACTCTTTCGATTCAGGAAGTAGATTGTGATGAAACGAGGTTGTTCGTCGACAATGATCTGCCAATATCTCTTCTTCTGTCCGTCGTAGATTAAACGTACGACATCGGAAAACAGACGGAAAAGTTTCCTCGGAGCTCGACTTATTGTAGAATAAATCGGCTTCTGCTTCAGCTTCGTGCGACTACAGACCAAACAATTCTGCATAATTGATTTGTTGACAAGATTGAATGCATCCGGTTCAACCTTGGGCATTTTGATGTTGAGCTTCTCTGCCGTTCGAAAGATTGTCCGTAAGTGGATGTGACCAAACTGCTGGTGTAACTTTGCAAGTTCGTGTACTGTCACTGGCGATAAGTTGGTGCTCACTCCAACTGTATCTTGAGATGCTCGTTGACATTCATCATCGTTCGTTTGACGAATGTTGTTGTCTGACATTACATCGAGACCCATCGCGTGAGAAGATCGTACACCGGACGTAAAGTCCATCGACTGATCGAGACCTTCTGCGGATACCGCTACTGCTTTAGCTCGTTGAGCAATCGCATGCCGCGGTTGGTGAGTTCCGACGGTACTAACATCAGCATAGAGATAGTACAAATCTCTTTCCCGTCGCCCAATAATAACGTGTTCATCCGTATCACCATGCGTGAGGATAACCTTGTCTTTGGTGAAACTCACAATGTCCCCGGAGTCTCCAATGATACTACACACTGATGCAAGTGTGTCTTCGAGATCAGGAACATAAAGTGCGTTGTGTATTATCTTAATTCGCCCATTGGGTAAAACTACAGATACATCTCCAAAACCACAAACTGGAATTGTATGACTATCCGCTAGTTCCACCACGTCCTCGTCATTCGTATACGTCAGCGAACTAAAGGCATGACGATTAGGTGTCATCCAAACAGTTGCGCCTGTATCAAGCAAACCCACACGATCCTTTGCTTGAACATGTACACGGACAACCTTCTGTGCCGAGTGTGCGTTCACTATCGAAAACATATTTCCGATGTATGTGTCAGCATCTTTATCAACAGAAGTAGGTTGGGTAAGGTCAAAGATTACCTTCTTGGTCAACACCGGTTTGGCGGTAGATTCGTCCTCCGACGAATCATCACCTGCATCGCCACGGCTGGCAATGAATGCACGAAAATCCGTGTCTAAACAAAGACTCTTTGCAGTGAGATAGCGTTTACACGCCGACTGCTTGTGTCCTCGTTTGCCACAGAAATTGCATGTGAGATCTGTCTTCTTTGCAGAAGAAGATGTGGACGACCTGGAGTCCTGCGACTGCCTGGTCCGAGTGGAACTGCTACTCCCACCGCTACTGCCTGAGCCACCCGAGGCACCCTGCTTACGGCATTGAGCATTGGTGTGAGATGAGTTCGGATGCAAGGTACAAATATCCTCCGACTTCGCAACCTTGGCTTTCGCTTTCGCCTTCGCTTTCTTCGCCTTTGCCTTCATGGCCTTCTTTGTCCCATTCGGCCCACCGGCATCCATGGTGACGTTGAGTTGGACCAATTGGTTTAGGTCGGTCAAGATATTTGACACTGTTTCGAAGTAATGCGTTGGCTTTTGGTGGAATGGTCGCGGAGCATTCGGGTTTGCAGCATCAATTGGATCTTGTATTAACGCCGGTTCCCATTCGGCATACGCAGAAGTGATCATTTTTCCGAGAAAAGGTACGAGGGTCCGTAGTTCAATTGTCTGCATCGTGATTTTTGCAACTAACCGGTTTAGTAGATCCTTGATTACGAGTTCGTCCGGTAAAGAGTTCAGTTTGAGTTCGAATAACTCAGTGAGGTCGGTCACAAACTGCTGAACGCTTTCTGCCGACTGACCGTTCGTACATTTCAGATCTACCAGCCGTTGCTCCCACATAGACGATTCGATCGGAGCTTGACCGCCAGCACTGAAAATTCGGCGAAGTCCATCGACTTTGCCTTTTGCTGACGCATAAGCTCTGACTCGATTCATGTCGCGTTTTGGGAAACATTCGCATAGAATTCCAACTGCGACGTTATTGTCCGCTTGTTGTGCACGGTAATCTTGCATCTCAGCACGATGTTGCGTACGTAAGTGACTGTTGTGTGTGACGATCGCCAAATGTTCACGTAGTTCTGCTTCCCATTGTGCTCGTGCTTCGTTAGCAGCTCCGCCAGCAGCTCCGGCGATGACTATCGGACGCTGTGGGCGATTTCCTTCCGCCTCGTAATTCGGACTATCAGGAAGAGCCATTGGTTCTTGGAGAAGCATAGTGCCAGCGCCGCCACGTAAGTTTGCGTAAGTCTGCACTTGTTCCATGTACAGATCGAAATCCTGCAGCGTTTTACCGGTGAATGGCTTCGGCCGCGAAGATGTGGCGTCATTCGATCCTGAACCCATCTTGTCGTTGTTGTCCAAAGAAATGTGTTAAGCAACGATTCGTAACTATTGTGTTGAACAAAGCTGTGGTCTGGATCCTCAGGTTGTGTGTGTGTTGCTAATTCACGGGTTAATGTTTCTAAGAGATGAATAAAGAAGATTGCGAGTCACAAGTACTAGCGCAAGAGAATGCTCCTTGTGTGTATCGCCACAGGCTCCTTAAATAAGTGTACTGTCGTTTTGGCTTTTCCTTCCGGAAGATCTGGATCGAAGCCATAAGGTTTGACTCTTCTTCTCACAGGCGTAGCGAAGCATAATCATGCTAAGCTGTGCGTGAGATCTAGCTCTCCTCAACAGGATTGTTCTCACACATGATTCCCACGAACGCGTTAATCATATGTAAACCTTTGCTGTGATCTGATCCGGGCTTCACTTCTACAAGTGGATGATAGAAAAGTAATGACAGTTTACTATACCTATGGCCGCAATAAATATAACCCATGAAGAAATAACTGGAGGTATCCAAACTCGTAATAGATCATCATCTATATGCTTTAGTTCAATAGTTAGAAATGTTGCTCAGTGAAGAGTGGCATTTCTGTATATCGGGCGTTTGTGTTTTTGTACTATCAATGACTGGATTGGCCAAGTCCATCAATCGAAATACTTAACATTGTTGTCCTTCACTGTGTCAAACCTTACACCAGACGTGCTTGTCTGCTGCTCTTGGGCAGTGTTTGTAGTGGTACCAGGTAAAACATTCTGTTTGCCAACAGAGAGTGCAGAATTAGACAGATTCGTCAAAATAGCTGCACCTATTTTGGAAGAGTGTTTAAGTAATGGATTAGTAGTATCCAAACTTCCATGAAGATAATATAAACCTCCACGTCTTAAACCAATGGTAACACATTGTTCAGTTCCTTTGTTTGACAAATAGACTTTGTCTTTGGTGAAACTGACTACATCACCTTCATCCCCGATGATGCTATAGACAGATATAAGTGTATCCTCTAAATCGGGAACAAAAAGTGCGTTTTGAATGTGTTTTATTGAACCATTTGACAAAACAAGTGCAATATCTCCATAGCCTTTAATAGGAATGGGATGATTGTCTGCCAAGTAAACATCTCCTGCATCATTAACGTAAAATAAATTCTTGAATGCATGTCTGTCTGGAGTCATCCAAGCAGTAGCACCAGAGTCAATCAAACCGAGAGGTTTGGCATTTACGTGTAGATTGCAGTTGGTACTCTTCAATGCTGTGATAATAGAGGGATGTGTAAAATCCACAATATTATTAGCTTTGAATATTGAAGAGAAGGATTTGATGGATTGTACCTTGCTGGAAGGTTCTGATTCCTGAGAATCGATATCCATGTTCTGGGATGTTGAGGAGGAAGCACGAGATGCTTTTATCTGTTTCCATTCCTCATCATTCAAACTTTTGGCTAGTTTGCGTTTCCTGCAGAAATTCTGCGTGTGGCCAGATTTGCCACAGAAATCGCAAGAGAATTTGTTGTTCTTCGCATCCTTTGATATTGATGCTGCACGATTGTTTGCAGTCTTACTGTTGGCATTTCCTTTATGTGAGGAAGCATGTTTCTCAATCAAATATTTGAGTTGTTTACACTCTGCAGAAGAATGAGAAGAGTTGGGATGTAAAACACAAACCTCATGAGCAGCATGAGCTTTCGGTAGTCTTTTGGTCTTTGCTCGCATGGCTTTGCCTTTGATTTGAGGTGAATCTGAAGGAGTGTAATCGCGAGTTACATCCATTTGAATGATTTCTCTCATCTCAGCAAGTAAGTTCTGCATTGTTCTCAGGTAATGGTGTTCTGATTGTATCTTCTGACCAGAATCATCCTCATCATCAAGTAGATCAGGTTCATACTTTGTGAAAGTGTCCATTGAGATGTCTCTGAGTAAAATCGAAAAGGATTGTAGATTGATATCAGGTTCACTGATCTTTGAGCAAACTCGAGTGAGAAGTTCGTGAATAACAGCTTCAGCCGGTTGGGTTGAAAGCTTTTCCTCGGTGAGTTGAATCAGCTCAGCAATGAATGATTTGACTTCAAGTGCATCTTCACCGTTGGAGCAAGCTAGAGCTTTGAAACGGTCTTCCCAATGGCGGCTCTCAAAAGTCTTCTGCCGTTTAGCTGCGTAAATTCCGCGTAAAGCAGCAACTCGATCAACGGCATTCTGATGTTTTTGTACTAAATTGATGTCGACCTCCGGAAAACAATCGGCAAGACAACTGTTTGCAATGTTGTTGTGTCCTTGAGATCGTTCGTACATCTGTAATTCAGCGCGATATGATTGCAATCGTCGATGATTGTCATTCACAATTGCGTTGTACTCTTTCAACGCTACGTCGTACTCTTTATCGGCATAATCAAAGTCATTTGTTGTGTTGTATTCTTCGAGTGCAGATGGTCGTTCAGGCCGTTCAGGCTCCTCTTCTTTCACAAAGTCTTCCGGCTTTGGGTAGGGCGGCTTTGTGAGCAAAGCTCCAGCTTCTCCTTTCGAGTTCGCATAATTCTGAATGATCTTCATGTATTTATCGAACTCCCCAAGCGTTTGCCCAGCGAACGGCCTTGGTTTCCCGTCGCGGGTGTCGTTCTTAGGCATACTGTAAGCGTTGGAGATCTGGTGTTGATCGGGGGAAGCGCCTTGTGGCAATAACTATTGTGTCAAAGTTTGGTTTGAGGGCGATGTGATTTGATCAGTTTTAGTGCTGCTGATCTGGGACTTGCGCTAGAGATAGTCCTCAGGTTGATCTGTGAGTGTGCAGAGTTTCGTGTTTCTCCAATCACGCTCTTGCGCCACAGCCACCCGAAATCTCATATCGCCACAGGCTCTTTGAATTGTGCAAACAATTCAAATATACTGTCGTTTCGGCTTTTATAATTAACCTGTGGCTATAGATATATGGAAATATCTGATATAAACATTATTCTCTCGAATAGAGAGATATAGATCCCAGTGATTGTTCACAATAACCATTGTGAGCAGAACATGAAGATTAGCTATAATCTTGTCTACAATGACATGTTCTCTATGAGAAATGAATATGTAGTACCTTGCATTAATATCATACGAGATGTACTCGAGTATGATATAACTGTCAGCAGCACACTGATTAGCATCACATTCTTTCTCAAACGCGTGATCACTCGCAGAAAGAACTCTACTAGATTCCAATGAGTAAAGGAGGATGCCTTCATGACCAATAGTTAGAAATGCCAGTTCTTTCATGTAATGTATGTTAAGTATTTCGATTGATGGACTTGGCCAATCCAGTCATTGATAGTACAAAAACACAAACGCCCGATATACAGAAATGTCACTCTTCACCGAGCAACATTTCTAACTATTGAACTAAAGCATATAGATGATGATCTATTACGAGTTTGGATACCTCCGGGTATTTCTTCATGGGTTATATTTATTGCGGCCATAGGTATAGTAAACTGTCATTACTTTTCTATCATCCACTTGTAGAAGTGAAGCCCGGATCAGATCACAGCAAAGGTTTACATATGATTAACGCGTTCGTGGGAATCATGTGTGAGAACAATCCTGTTGAGGAGAGCTAGATCTCACGCACAGCTTAGCATGATTATGCTTTGCTACGCCTGTGAGAAGAAGAGTCAAACCTTATTGCTTCGATCCAGATCTTCCGGAAGGAAAAGCCAAAACAACAGTACACTTATTTAAGGAGCCTGTGGCGATACACACAAGGAGCATTCTCTTGCGCTAGTACTTGTGACTCGCAATCTTCTTTATTCATCTCTTAGAAACATTAACCCGTGAATTAGCAACACACACAACCTGAGGATCCAGACCACAGCTTTGTTCAACATAGAAACATTAACCCGTGAATTAGCAACACACACAACCTGAGGATCCAGACCACAGCTTTGTTCAACACAATAGTTACGAATCGTTGCTTAACACATTTCTTTGGACAACAACGACAAGATGGGTTCAGGATCGAATGACGCCACATCTTCGCGGCCGAAGCCATTCACCGGTAAAACGCTGCAGGATTTCGATCTGTACATGGAACAAGTGCAGACTTACGCAAACTTACGTGGCGGCGCTGGCACTATGCTTCTCCAAGAACCAATGGCTCTTCCTGATAATCCGAATTACGAGGCGGAAGGAAATCGCCCACAGCGTCCGATAGTCATCGCCGGAGCTGCTGGCGGAGCTGCTAACGAAGCACGAGCACAATGGGAAGCAGAACTACGTGAACATTTGGCGATCGTCACACACAACAGTCACTTACGTACGCAATATCGTGCTGAGATGCAAGATTACCGTGCACAACAAGCGGACAATAACGTCGCAGTTGGAATTATATGCGAATGTTTCCCAAAACGCGACATGAATCGAGTCAGAGCTTATGCGTCAGCAAAAGGCAAAGTCGATGGACTTCGCCGAATTTTCAGTGCTGGCGGACAAGCTCCGATCGAATCGTCTATGTGGGAGCAACGGCTGTTAGATCTGAAATGTACGAACGGTCAGTCGGCAGAAAGCGTTCAGCAGTTTGTGACCGACCTCACTGAGTTATTCGAACTCAAACTGAACTCTTTACCGGACGAACTCGTAATCAAGGATCTACTAAACCGGTTAGTCGCAAAAATCACGATGCAGACAATTGAACTACGGACCCTCGTACCTTTTCTCGGAAAAATGATCACTTCTGCGTATGCCGAATGGGAACCGGCGTTAATACAAGATCCAATTGATGCTGCAAATCCGAATGCTCCGCGACCATTCCACCAAAAGCCAACGCATTACTTCGAAACAGTGTCAAATATCTTGACCGACCTCAACCAATTGGTCCAACTCAACGTCACCATGGATGCCGGTGGGCCGAATGGGACAAAGAAGGCCATGAAGGCAAAGGCGAAGAAAGCGAAGGCGAAAGCGAAAGCCAAGGTTGCGAAGTCGGAGGATATTTGTACCTTGCATCCGAACTCATCTCACACCAATGCTCAATGCCGTAAGCAGGGTGCCTCGAGTGGCTCAGGCAGTAGCGTGGGAGTAGCAGTTCCACTCGGACCAGGCAGTCGCAGGACTCCAGGTCGTCCACATCTTCTTCTGCAAAGAAGACAGATCTCACATGCAATTTCTGTGGCAAACGAGGACACAAGCAGTCGGCGTGTAAACGCTATCTCACTGCAAAGAGTCTTTGTTTAGACACGGATTTTCGTGCATTCATTGCCAGCCGTGGCGATGCAGGTGATGATTCGTCGGAGGACGAATCTACCGCCAAACCGGTGTTGACCAAGAAGGTAATCTTTGACCTTACCCAACCTACTTCTGTTGATAAAGATGCTGACACATACATCGGAAATATTTTTTCGATAGTGAACGCACACTCGGCACAGAAGGTTGTCCGTGTACATGTTCAAGCAAAGGATCGTGTGGGTTTGCTTGATACAGGCGCAACTGTTTGGATGACACCTAATCGTCATGCCTTTAGTTCGCTGACGTATACGAATGACGAGGACGTGGTGGAACTAGCGGATAGTCATACAATTCCAGTTTGTGGTTTTGGAGATGTATCTGTAGTTTTACCCAATGGGCGAATTAAGATAATACACAACGCACTTTATGTTCCTGATCTCGAAGACACACTTGCATCAGTGTGTAGTATCATTGGAGACTCCGGGGACATTGTGAGTTTCACCAAAGACAAGGTTATCCTCACGCATGGTGATACGGATGAACACGTTATTATTGGGCGACGGGAAAGAGATTTGTACTATCTCTATGCTGATGTTAGTACCGTCGGAACTCACCAACCGCGGCATGTGATTGCTCAACGAGCTAAAGCAGTAGCGGTATCCGCAGAAGGTCTCGATCAGTCGATGGACTTTACGTCCGGTGTACGATCTTCTCACGCGATGGGTCTCGATGTAATGTCAGACAACAACATTCGTCAAACGAACGATGATGAATGTCAACGAGCATCTCAAGATACAGTTGGAGTGAGCACCAACTTATCGCCAGTGACAGTACACGAACTTGCAAAGTTACACCAGCAGTTTGGTCACATCCACTTACGGACGATCTTTCGAACGGCAGAGAAGCTCAACATCAAAATGCCCAAGGTTGAACCGGATGCATTCAATCTTGTCAACAAATCAATTATGCAGAATTGTTTGGTCTGTAGTCGCACGAAGCTGAAGCAGAAGCCGATTTATTCTACAATAAGTCGAGCTCCGAGGAAACTTTTCCGTCTGTTTTCCGATGTCGTACGTTTAATCTACGACGGACAGAAGAAGAGATATTGGCAGATCATTGTCGACGAACAACCTCGTTTCATCACAATCTACTTCCTGAATCGAAAGAGTGATGCGGTGGATAGTATGATTCGACATATCGCTGATGTGGAAAATCGCAATCACCCATTACACGTTGCTGAACTACGTTCCGATTCAGGAGAATTGATTACTAAACGGTTGATCCAATGGTGCAATACCAAGATTCCTCGCATCCGCGTCCACCCAGCTCCTCCGTCAGTAAAGGAACTCGATGGTCTATCAGAGCGGAATATACAATCGATCAAGTATATGTCGGACGCGATGCTGCTACAAGCTGGACTACCACGAACACTTCAATTCGTGCAACTCTCCATCCTATACGCTGCGGTCGTCAAGAACGCTACTTTCCATTCAGCTGTGAATGCGATTCCGTACTGTGCTTACCTTGACAAGCGGATAGATTTGGCAACTATCCACGCCTTTGGAACACTCGTTAGTTTGTGGATCTCACACGAACAAAGGTTGGCGCGCAGAATCCGAGACAAGTCTGAACTAGGTCTGTTTCTCGGATACAAGGGTGAAGACCTGAAGATCGTCATAGCACTCAATTTTCGGACAAACACAATAGGCGAATACTTCCATGTTACGTTCCACGAGGGAGTTTTTGTTGGTTATAATCCTACCCGACAGTTACTCGACGATCTTACGGTACAATATCCACTGAAGGCCGGGACATATTTCGATGTTGATCAAATACCAACCGGGGATCAGGGGGTGCAAGAGACGACTGTTGAGTTTGTCTCAGACAATTTCCCGATTTCTACCGTTGCAGACGAAGAAATCGATGAGGATATAAACGACGACCCCATATATTACCGCTTAGAAGAAGCCGGTGACATGCATGTTGTTGAACATTTACATGGACTAGACGATGATGACCCAGACGATGCTGATTATGATCCAAATGCTGATTTATCGACTCCACAATCCATTACTGAAGAATCTCCGAATTTGTCTTCTGTATCTCCTGTAGAGGAATATGATGCACAACTCGAAAGTGATCTTCAATTCATTGGAGAAGATGTCGACGAAGCGTATGCAGCAAGAAAACGAAAACGTCAAGCAAGTGCAAATTTGTCGAACGCCAAAAGGAAACAAAATTCCTTATTTACCCGGTCCGTTCCTAATATCGATTGGACCCTGAAGGCCGATTCCTCATATCCAACACAACCAATTGCGAATGGAAATATACGGACTGCACCAAAGACTCTTCGTGAGGCTTTATCACGATCCGATGAGGCTCCATTCTGGTTAGCGGCGATGAAGGAGGAAGTTACACAACTAGTCGGCAACAATACTTGGGCTGAAACGTTTTTACCTGATAGACGGAATTTATTATCGGGCAAATGGGTGTTCACATATAAGCTTGACGAACATGGCAATATTACTCGATTCAAAGCACGTTGGGTCGTACGAGGATTTTCACAGATTGAAGGATTGGATTTCGATGAAACCTATTCTCCAGTTACGAAAACGTCCACGATCCGTTTTCTGATTGCATTAGCAGCATTAGTCGGCATGATCATATTCCAGTTTGATATCAAGGGTGCATATCTCAATGCGATACTGGAAGAAGAGAACTACGTCGAACTCCCTCATGGTTTCGGACGAGTAGATTTCCAGAATCGACCCATCGTCTGCAGACTTATCAAAAGTCTGTACGGTCTACACCAGGCAGCTCGAGAATGGTACAAAACTCTTTGGAAACAATATCTCAGTGTTGGTTTCGTGCGGAATATTGCAGACATCTGTCATTTCTGGCGATACAATCCAACAAATAATACCCGCGAACACACTACTGTTCATGTCGATGATATACTACATTTTTCCACAGATCCAAACGCATATCATCGGTTTCAGACCGATTTGGAAACTTCGTTCACAGTAGGCAGTACTTCGAAGGCGAAATGGATTCTGAAAATGGAGTTATTGCAGACAACGGAAGGATATTTCCTTAGCAATGCATTGTACGTAAAGAAGATTCTCGAAGAAGCGAATTTATGGGGTACCAACATCAAACCGACCAAAACACCGATGTCAAAATCATATATCTTTGATGAGACCACACCAACACTGTCTGATGCCGAGGCAACACAATTTCGATCAATGTTAATGAAGATATCGTACGTGGCGACTAAGACACGACCGGATATTTCATACGCAGTCAATATTTTGGCACAACATCAGATTGATCCTCGACAGTCAGAATCAAAGGCTCTCTATCGATTACAACGATATTTACTCGGTACTTGGGATTACGGTTTACACTATACACGGACTGGTATCACGTCTCCGATGCTAAGACCCGACGGTCTCTACATGTTTGATTCGGCTAACAACCCACAAGGTTATGCCGATGCAGACTGGGCGGGCGATGCAGATAGATACTCACGAACCGGTTACGTGGTAATGTTCGCTAATGCGGCAATCAGTTGGCAGTCGATTCGACAACAGACTATTGCAGCCTCGTCGTCGGAAGCCGAACTGTATGCGCTGAACGAACTATCGCGTGAGATGAAGTGGATGAAAAATCTTATGACGGGTATTGGAATTACGTCGTTCAATCCGCTCCGTTTATGGCAAGACAATCAATCCACCGAGTCTATCGCAAACAATCTGTTCAACAACAAACGGACCAAACACATGGACGTTCGCGAGAGATTTGTGAATCTCCAAGTTGAACAGAAACATCAGGAGTTACACCATATGGATACTTCTGATATGATCGCGGACATCTTAACTAAACCTCTTGGAAGTAAATTATACCTTAAACACAGGGGCTCGTTGGGGCTAGTCAGTCAGTCTTCACTTAATATACTATCTTGAACGACCGGCTGGCGATGTCCATACAACTCACCTTTATTTCAATAGAATATCAACTTCAGCATTTACAGAAAGTTATGATCGGTTGAGTGATACTCTCGGTTGTACCTATCTAATGACTGAGGGGGTGTGTTAAGTATTTCGATTGATGGACTTGGCCAATCCAGTCATTGATAGTACAAAAACACAAACGCCCGATATACAGAAATGTCACTCTTCACTGAGCAACATTTCTAACTATTGAACTAAAGCATATAGATGATGATCTATTACGAGTTTGGATACCTCCGGGTATTTCTTCATGGGTTATATTTATTGCGGCCATAGGTATAGTAAACTGTCATTACTTTTCTATCATCCACTTGTAGAAGTGAAGCCCGGATCAGATCACAGCAAAGGTTTACATATGATTAACGCGTTCGTGGGAATCATGTGTGAGAACAATCCTGTTGAGGAGAGCTAGATCTCACGCACAGCTTAGCATGATTATGCTTCGCTACGCCTGTGAGAAGAAGAGTCAAACCTTATCGCTTCGATCCAGATCTTCCGGAAGGAAAAGCCAAAACGACAGTACACTTATTTAAGGAGCCTGTGGCGATACACACAAGGAGCATTCTCTTGCGCTAGTACTTGTGACTTGCAATCTTCTTTATTCATCTCTTAGAAACATTAACCCGTGAATTAGCAACACACACAACCTGAGGATCCAGACCACAGCTTTGTTCAACACCTGAAGGCCGATTCCTCATATCCAACACAACCAATTGCGAATGGAAATATACGGACTGCACCAAAGACTCTTCGTGAGGCTTTATCACGATCCGATGAGGCTCCATTCTGGTTAGCGGCGATGAAGGAGGAAGTCACACAACTAGTCGGCAACAATACTTGGGCCGAAACGTTTTTACCTGATGGACGGAATTTATTATCGGGCAAATGGGTTTTCACATATAAGCTTGACGAACATGGCAATATTACTCGATTCAAAGCACGTTGGGTCGTACGAGGATTTTCACAAATTGAAGGATTGGATTTCGATGAAACCTATTCTCCAGTTACGAAAACGTCCACGATCCGTTTTCTGATTGCATTAGCAGCATTAGTCGGCATGATCATATTCCAGTTTGATATCAAGGGTGCATATCTCAATGCGATACTGGAAGAAGAGAACTACGTCGAACTCCCTCATGGTTTCGGACGAGTAGATTTCCAAAATCGACCCATCGTCTGCAGACTTATCAAAAGTCTGTACGGTCTACACCAGGCAGCTCGAGAATGGTACAAAACTCTTTGGAAACAATATCTCAGTGTTGGTTTCGTGCGGAATATTGCAGACATCTGTCATTTCTGGCGATACAATCCAACAAATAATACCCGCGAACACACTACCGTTCATGTCGATGATATACTACATTTTTCCACAGATCCAAACGCATATCATCGGTTTCAGACCGATTTGGAAACTTCGTTCACAGTAGGCAGTACTTCGAAGGCGAAATGGATTCTGAAAATGGAGTTATTGCAGACAACGGAAGGATATTTCCTTAGTAATGCATTGTTCGTAAAGAAGATTCTCGAAGAAGCGAATTTATGGGGTACCAACATCAAACCGACCAAAACACCGATGTCAAAATCATATATCTTTGATGAGACCACACCAACACTGTCCGATGCCGAGGCAACACAATTTCGATCAATGTTAATGAAGATATCGTACGTGGCGACTAAGACACGACCGGATATTTCATACGCAGTCAATATTTTGGCACAACATCAGATTGATCCTCGACAGTCAGAATCAAAGGCTCTCTATCGATTAAAACGATATTTACTCGGTACTTGGGATTATGGTTTACACTATACACGGACTGGTATCACGTCTCCGATGCTAAGACCCGACGGTCTCTACATGTTTGATTCGGCTAACAACCCACAAGGTTATGCCGATGCAGACTGGGCGGGCGATGCAGATAGATACTCACGAACCGGTTACGTGGTAATGTTCGCTAATGCGGCAATCAGTTGGCAGTCGATTCGACAACAGACTATTGCAGCCTCGTCGTCGGAAGCCGAACTGTATGCGCTGAACGAACTATCGCGTGAGATGAAGTGGATGAAAAATCTTATGACGGGTATCGGAATTACGTCGTTCAATCCGCTCCGTTTATGGCAAGACAATCAATCCACCAAGTCTATCGCAAGCAATCTGTTCAACAACAAACGGACTAAACACATGGACGTTCGCGAGAGATTTGTGAATCTCCAAGTTGAACAGAAACATCAGGAGTTACACCATATGGATACTTCTGATATGATCGCGGACATCTTAACTAAACCTCTTGGAAGTAAATTATACCTTAAACACAGGGGCTCGTTGGGGCTAGTCAGTCAGTCTTCACTTAATATACTATCTTGAACGACCGGCTGGCGATGTCCATACAACTCACCTTTATTTCAATAGAATATCAACTTCAGCATTTACAGAAAGTTATGATCGGTTGAGTGATACTCTCGGTTGTACCTATCTAATGACTGAGGGGGTGTGTTAAGTATTTCGATTGATGGACTTGGCCAATCCAGTCATTGATAGTACAAAAACACAAACGCCCGATATACAGAAATGTCACTCTTCACTGAGCAACATTTCTAACTATTGAACTAAAGCATATAGATGATGATCTATTACGAGTTTGGATACCTCCGGTTATTTCTTCATGGGTTATATTTATTGCAGCCATAGGTATAGTAAACTGTCATTACTTTTCTATCATCCACTTGTAGAAGTGAAGCCCGGATCAGATCACAGCAAAGGTTTACATATGATTAACGCGTTCGTGGGAATCATGTGTGAGAACAATCCTGTTGAGGAGAGCTAGATCTCACGCACAGCTTAGCATGATTATGCTTCGCTACGCCTGTGAGAAGAAGAGTCAAACCTTATGGCTTCGATCCAGATCTTCCGGAAGGAAAAGCCTAAAACGACAGTACACTTATTTAAGGAGCCTGTGGCGATACACACAAGGAGCATTCTCTTGCGCTAGTACTTGTGACTCGCAATCTTCTTTATTCATCTCTTAGAAACATTAATCCGTGAATTAGCAACACACACAACCTGAGGATCCAGACCACAGCTTTGTTCAACAAACGACAGTATATTTGAATTGTTTGCACAATTCAAAGAGCCTGTGGCGATATGAGATTTCGGGTGGCTGTGGCGCAAGAGCGTGATTGGAGAAACACGAAACTCTGCACATACACAGATCAACCTGAGGACTATCTCTAGCGCAAGTCCCAGATCAGCAGCACTAAAACTGATCAAATCACATCTCCCTCAAACCAAACTTCGACACAATAGTTATTGCCACAAGGCGCTTCCCCCGATCAACATGTTTTATTTCCTAACTCTTCTCATTCTTCTGCAGAGTGTAAACAACTCAAATATTTGCTTGAGAAACATGCTTCCTCACATAAAGGAAATGCCAACAGTAAGACTGCAAACAATCGTGCCACATCAAAATCTAAGGATGCGAAGAACAACAAATTCTCTTGCGATTTCTGTGGCAAATCTGGCCACACACAGAATTTCTGCAGGAAACGCAAACTAGCCAAAAGTTTGAATGATGAGGAATGGAAACAGATAAAAGCATCTCGTGCTTCCTCCTCAACATCCCAGAACATGGATATCGATTCTCAGGAATCAGAACCTTCCAGCAAGCATTGAAGAGTACCAACTGCAATCTACACGTAAATGCCAAACCTCTCGGTTTGATTGACTCTGGTGCTACTGCTTGGATGACTCCAGAAGGACATGCATTCAAGAATTTATTTTACGTTAATGATGCAGGAGATGTTTACTTGGCAGACAATCATCCCATTCCTATTAAAGGCTATGGAGATATTGCACTTGTTTTGTCAAATGGTTCAATAAAACACATTCAAAACGCACTTTTTGTTCCCGATTTAGAGGATACACTTATATCTGTCTATAGCATCATCGGGGATGAAGGTGATATAGTCAGTTTCACCAAAGACAAAGTCTATTTGTCAAACAAAGGAACTGAACAATGTGTTACCATTGGTTTAAGACGTGGAGGTTTATAGTATCTTCATGGAAGTTTGGATACTACTAATCCATTACTTAAACACTCCTCCAAAATAGGTGTAGCTATTTTGACAAATCTTTCTAATTCTGCACTCTCTGTTGGTGTCGAAGTTTGGTTTGAGGGCGATGTGATTTGATCAGTTTAAGTGCTGCTGATCTGGGACTTGCGCTGGAGATAGTCCTCAGGTTGATCTGTGTATGTGCAGAGTTTCGTGTTTCTCCAATCACGCTCTTGCGCCACAGCCACCCGAAATCTCATATCGCCACAGGCTCTTTGAATTGTGCAAACAATTCAAATATACTGTCGTTTCGGCTTTTATAATTAACCTGTGGCTATAGATATATGGAAATATCTGATATAAACATTGTTCTCTCTAATAGAGAGATATAGATCCCAGTGATCGTTGACAATAACCATTGTGAGCAGAACATGAAGATTAGCTATAATCTTGTCTACAATGACATGTTCTCTATGAGAAATAAGTATGTAGTACCTTGCATTAATATCATACGAGATGTACTCGAGTATGATATAACTGTCAGCAGCAAACTGATTAGTGTCACATTCTTTCTCAAACGCGTGATCACTCTCAGAACTCTACTAGATTCCAATGAGTAAAGGAGGATGTCTTCATGACCAATAGTTAGAAATGCCAGTTCTTTCATGTAATGTATGATTACGCATGAACTTGTCCCAGACGTCTCTGGTAAGGCTATTTCCCCTCAGTGTCGGTAGCGGATGAAGACTGGAGTAGCTAGTTCCATATATGTGCATGGATCAACACACACCCGCAGTCAAAGCTGCGGTAGACAATGAGGATATTGGTATGAGCGTTGAGTCGCACGTCTGTTTGTTGGTAATGTATGTATTAGTCAACAAGGGTCAAATCAGATTGACGTGTAAGACCAAGTGCGCGTGTGAATTTTGAAAATAATTTGAATGTCAAGGGTTTTGTGAAAATATCAGCAATTTGGTTCTCAGTATCAATATCTCGGAGTTCCTGCTGCTTCTGCTCAATTTGAAGATTCACAAACTTTTCGCGAACGTCCATGTGTTTAGTTCTGTGATCATTAAGCAGGTCATTGGCAATAGACTGCGTAGAGGTATTATCTTGCCAGAGGATCATGGGCTTACTTTTGCATGAAATACCAATGGTTGCCATGAGGTTTTTCATCCACTTCATCTTACGTGATAATTCATTCAACGCATATAACTCTGCTTCAGTGGAAGAGCAAGTTATAACCTGTTGCTTTGTAGACTGCCAGCAAACAGCTGCATTGGCAAACATTACAACATATCCTGTCCTGGAATAGCGAGCAGGATCATTTGCCCAGTCTGCATCAGCATATCCCATAGGGATGTGTTCATTTGATGCAAACTTATATACACCATCAGAGTGTACGTTGGGAGTGGGTATGTTGTTGCGTGTATAATGCAAACCATAGTCCCATGTTCCCAATAAGTAACGATGCAGGCGAGCTAGTGCCTTTTGTTCGCAAACTCGTGGTTCAACCTGATGTTGTGCCAAGACATTGACAGCATAAGATTGTTAAGTATTTCGATTGATGGACTTGGCCAATCCAGTCATTGATAGTACAAAAACACAAACGCCCGATATACAGAAATGTCACTCTTCACTGAGCAACATTTCTAACTATTGAACTAAAGCATATAGATGATGATCTATTACGAGTTTGGATACCTCCGGGTATTTCTTCATGGGTTATATTTATTGCGGCCATAGGTATAGTAAACTGTCATTACTTTTCTATCATCCACTTGTAGAAGTGAAGCCCGGATCAGATCACAGCAAAGGTTTACATATGATTAACGCGTTCGTGGGAATCATGTGTGAGAACAATCCTGTTGAGGAGAGCTAGATCTCACGCACAGCTTAGCATGATTATGCTTCGCTACGCCTGTGAGAAGAAGAGTCAAACCTTATCGCTTCGATCCAGATCTTCCGGAAGGAAAAGCCAAAACGACAGTACACTTATTTAAGGAGCCTGTGGCGATACACACAAGGAGCATTCTCTTGCGCTAGTACTTGTGACTCGCAATCTTCTTTATTCATCTCTTAGAAACATTAACCCGTGAATTAGCAACACACACAACCTGAGGATCCAGACCACAGCTTTGTTCAACACAATAGTTACGAATCGTTGCTTAACACATTTCTTTGGACAACAACGACAAGATGGGTTCAGGATCGAATGACACCACATCTTCGCGGCCGAAGCCATTCACCGGTAAAACGCTGCAGGATTTCGATCTGTACATGGAACAAGTGCAGACTTACGCAAACTTACGTGGCGGCGCTGGCACTATGCTTCTCCAAGAACCAATGGCTCTTCCTGATAATCCGAATTACGAGGCGGAAGGAAATCGCCCACAGCGTCCGATAGTCATCGCCGGAGCTGCTGGCGGAGCTGCTAACGAAGCACGAGCACAATGGGAAGCAGAACTACGTGAACATTTGGCGATCGTCACACACAACAGTCACTTACGTACGCAATATCGTGCTGAGATGCAAGATTACCGTGCACAACAAGCGGACAATAACGTCGCAGTTGGAATTCTATGCGAATGTTTCCCAAAACGCGACATGAATCGAGTCAGAGCTTATGCGTCAGCAAAAGGCAAAGTCGATGGACTTCGCCGAATTTTCAGTGCTGGCGGACAAGCTCCGATCGAATCGTCTATGTGGGAGCAACGGCTGGTAGATCTGAAATGTACGAACGGTCAGTCAGGCAGAAAGCGTTCAGCAGTTTGTGACCTGACCTCACTGAGTTATTCGAACTCAAACTGAACTCTTTACCGGACGAACTCGTAATCAAGGATCTACTAAACCGGTTAGTCGCAAAAATCACGATGCAGACAATTGAACTACGGACCCTCGTACCTTTTCTCGGAAAAATGATCACTTCTGCGTATGCCGAATGGGAACCGGCGTTAATACAAGATCCAATTGATGCTGCAAATCCGAATGCTCCGCGACCATTCCACCAAAAGCCAACGCATTACTTCGAAACAGTGTCAAATATCTTGACCGACCTCAACCAATTGGTCCAACTCAACGTCACCATGGATGCCGGTGGGCCGAATGGGACAAAGAAGGCCATGAAGGCAAAGGCGAAGAAAGCGAAGGCGAAAGCGAAAGCCAAGGTTGCGAAGTCGGAGGATATTTGTACCTTGCATCCGAACTCATCTCACACCAATGCTCAATGCCGTAAGCAGGGTGCCTCGAGTGGCTCAGGCAGTAGCGGTGGGAGTAGCAGTTCCACTCGGACCAGGCAGTCGCAGGACTCCAGGTCGTCCACATCTTCTTCTGCAAAGAAGACAGATCTCACATGCAATTTCTGTGGCAAACGAGGACACAAGCAGTCGGCGTGTAAACGCTATCTCACTGCAAAGAGTCTTTGTTTAGACACGGATTTTCGTGCATTCATTGCCAGCCGTGGCGATGCAGGTGATGATTCGTCGGAGGACGAATCTACCGCCAAACCGGTGTTGACCAAGAAGGTAATCTTTGACCTTACCCAACCTACTTCTGTTGATAAAGATGCTGACACATACATCGGAAATATGTTTTCGATAGTGAACGCACACTCGGCACAGAAGGTTGTCCGTGTACATGTTCAAGCAAAGGATCGTGTGGGTTTGCTTGATACAGGCGCAACTGTTTGGATGACACCTAATCGTCATGCCTTTAGTTCGCTGACGTATACGAATGACGAGGACGTGGTGGAACTAGCGGATAGTCATACAATTCCAGTTTGTGGTTTTGGAGATGTATCTGTAGTTTTACCCAATGGGCGAATTAAGATAATACACAACGCACTTTATGTTCCTGATCTCGAAGACACACTTGCATCAGTGTGTAGTATCATTGGAGACTCCGGGGACATTGTGAGTTTCACCAAAGACAAGGTTATCCTCACGCATGGTGATACGGATGAACACGTTATTATTGGGCGACGGGAAAGAGATTTGTACTATCTCTATGCTGATGTTAGTACCGTCGGAACTCACCAACCGCGGCATGTGATTGCTCAACGAGCTAAAGCAGTAGCGGTATCCGCAGAAGGTCTCGATCAGTCGATGGACTTTACGTCCGGTGTACGATCTTCTCACGCGATGGGTCTCGATGTAATGTCAGACAACAACATTCGTCAAACGAACGATGATGAATGTCAACGAGCATCTCAAGATACAGTTGGAGTGAGCACCAACTTATCGCCAGTGACAGTACACGAACTTGCAAAGTTACACCAGCAGTTTGGTCACATCCACTTACGGACAATCTTTCGAACGGCAGAGAAGCTCAACATCAAAATGCCCAAGGTTGAACCGGATGCATTCAATCTTGTCAACAAATCAATTATGCAGAATTGTTTGGTCTGTAGTCGCACGAAGCTGAAGCAGAAGCCGATTTATTCAACAATAAGTCGAGCTCCGAGGAAACTTTTCCGTCTGTTTTCCGATGTCGTACGTTTAATCTACGACGGACAGAAGAAGAGATATTGGCAGATCATTGTCGACGAACAACCTCGTTTCATCACAATCTACTTCCTGAATCGAAAGAGTGATGCGGTGGATAGTATGATTCGACATATCGCTGATGTGGAAAATCGCAATCACCCATTACACGTTGCTGAACTACGTTCCGATTCAGGAGAATTGATTACTAAACGGTTGATCCAATGGTGCAATACCAAGATTCCTCGCATCCGCGTCCACCCAGCTCCTCCGTCAGTAAAGGAACTCGATGGTCTATCAGAGCGGAATATACAATCGATCAAGTATATGTCGGACGCGATGCTGCTACAAGCTGGACTACCACGAACACTTCAATTCGTGCAACTCTCCATCCTATACGCTGCGGTCGTCAAGAACGCTACTTTCCATTCAGCTGTGAATGCGATTCCGTACTGTGCTTACCTTGACAAGCGGATAGATTTGGCAACTATCCACGCCTTTGGAACACTCGTTAGTTTGTGGATCTCACACGAACAAAGGTTGGCGCGCAGAATCCGAGACAAGTCTGAACTAGGTCTGTTTCTCGGATACAAGGGTGAAGACCTGAAGATCGTCATAGCACTCAATTTTCGGACAAACACAATAGGCGAATACTTCCATGTTACGTTCCACGAGGGAGTTTTTGTTGGTTATAATCCTACCCGACAGTTACTCGACGATCTTACGGTACAATATCCACTGAAGGCCGGGACATATTTCGATGTTGATCAAATACCAACCGGGGATCAGGGGGTGCAAGAGACGACTGTTGAGTTTGTCTCAGACAATTTCCCGATTTCTACCGTTGCAGACGAAGAAATCGATGAGGATATAAACGACGACCCCATATATTACCGCTTAGAAGAAGCCGGTGACATGCATGTTGTTGAACATTTACATGGACTAGACGATGATGACCCAGACGATGCTGATTATGATCCAAATGCTGATTTATCGACTCCACAATCCATTACTGAAGAATCTCCGAATTTGTCTTCCGTATCTCCTGTAGAGGAATATGATGCACAACTCGAAAGTGATCTTCAATTCATTGGAGAAGATGTCGACGAAGCATATGCAGCAAGAAAACGAAAACGTCAAGCAAGTGCAAATTTGTCGAACGCCAAAAGGAAACAAAATTCCTTGTTTACCCGGTCCGTTCCTAATATCGATTGGACCCTGAAGGCCGATTCCTCATATCCAACACAACCAATTGCGAATGGAAATATACGGACTGCACCAAAGACTCTTCGTGAGGCTTTATCACGATCCGATGAGGCTCCATTCTGGTTAGCGGCGATGAAGGAGGAAGTTACACAACTAGTCGGCAACAATACTTGGGCCGAAACGTTTTTACCTGATGGACGGAATTTATTATCGGGCAAATGGGTTTTCACATATAAGCTTGACGAACATG